>VOMN01128653.1:0-16204 GCA_014899125.1 Orchestia grillus
CGACGCTTCAATCGACCATCCGCGACGAGGGTCAACACGTGAGTCCTAATGAGGCAGTAAATTTTTCACAAGTATTCCACCACAATAATATCGTTAGAACAAAGGAAGAACTCGTGGTATACCATGTAAATTAAAATGAATACTGAATACAAGTAGCAAATTTTTCTCAAAAAACGCTTTCTGTCGGCTTTCCTATTGAAAGGCACAAAATTACAACTACATTCGTACATTTGTTCTCGGAATCTTAACTTGATGTTGATGAAAGTGTTGAGAATGTAAATGATGATACAAAACTGTTTGTACAGATAAGGTTAGAGTACGCAACAGAAACTCTTGATGCAAATGTAATGAGTGACTCAGAGCGAAAGTCCCGGCAACAAAGTTTGTTGCAGCGGCTCTTGGGAATATTCTAGCTTCGATAAAAATTGGTGTGACAGCTATATGACTATGCCATCAAGCTTGGTGAAATGTCTTCTGCATCTGTGGTAGTGACGGCATAGATTAGCTATCAAGATCACAGGGCAGTATTTAAAACGTAAAAGATTCAATGGAAAATTCAGCCATCAAATGCATTTCATATCAAATCGTAAGTAAGGTTCGATTCTTTACAGTTTCTTTTTGCAGTGATGCAGAGGGATTTAGAACACCCGTCACCACCGCTTCAATTACCCCAAATGCCTGAGGCCGAACGTTTACGAACGGAAATTTGAAAGTTAAGGTCCATCAGAACATACGAGAAGACATACTGAACTCGTACGTACCTACAGAACAGAGAGTAAATTTATCAGAATTGTATGGTTACAAATGAGGATTCTCAGAGAACGATTTACCTTTGTTAGCGTTATTAATTGAAAAGAAGTGATTCATAATTTAAAAAAAAGAGGCAATGAAATAGCTTGCGTATAGCAAAGATGGCCTTTAATTTTAGTTGCGACGAAGATTTGAAGAATAGCTATACCCCAAATTACGATGAATTACAAATTGATTCAACGATAAAATATGATTGAAAAAATTATTTGACTCCGTGTATCAAAAAAAAATTCCTTATAGTGAGCATTTTATTTTTAAAAACTGACGAGGTAGTCCAGAAGAAATTGCTCCAACTAACATCCACGGCGATGTGGAATCAATCACAAAACAAATACGTAGAAAATACGCAACGGTAATTCTTGAAGTAAAATATATTTTACATATTCTCTGAAAATTCTTTTAATATCTACCGAGAAATCAGTGCAATCGTAAAATTATGCTTTCGGATTCAGTAAAATATAATTTGAAAGAGCTCCTACGATTTAAGAAATACCTGCAATAAGAGCTCTCACCTATTATCGATAACAAAACGGTTTAGAGAAAAGTATGAGTGTTGAATGCAGTAATTTTTTGATGCACTTTATTAATTTTAATCATTTTTATTATCTCGAATGAGTAGAAGTCTACTTTTAGCAGTATTTTATTTTAATTCATTGAAAGTTGCCCGATTTGTCGATGATTTTATCAGTTTAAAGGCTTTTAATTTCGTGAGCAACTATGAAAAATTTTCAATCAACTTGTTATAATCCAGTTAGCAAGTTATGATGAAATGAGGAAATAAACAAAGCAACAGTGACCGAATATTTTGTTCAAGCATTTGAAGAAGCGGACCTAAAAATCTAGATTCATTTTGAAAAGCAGTTCGATTTTCAATATCATTTATTGCTGATATTTTTGTGTCAAGGAACTGCTTGTCTGTGATGATCCACTAAGAATGATCAGTAAACACATGGCATTACGCAAGACACAGGTATGTAAACTCACATTATCTTCAGTCTGTCAACATCCCCGACAAGTATACACAAACACACCGTGTAATTATACTATTGTTGGGTGACAGCTAGTATGGTCAAGGTGCTTATTCTTAGACCTCTCTAGCAAGCGGGCGCCAGCTTAGACAAGCACGCCACCGCAATGCGCGCTTCTGAATTGTCAGACTTACGCTCTTCAGAACACAAATGTGAATTTAGTGAAACGAAGGATTTGAAGGCTCCCAGTCTAACTTTTTCACCGTCCTATCAATAAATTTATAAAAAAATCGATGAAAATAGTTGGCAGGTCAAACTGTGCACAATTAAATGTAGATGCTCCAGCGAAGAACTTTTTTATTGAGACTGACAGAATACCAGAGAAGAGGAGGAATACCAGAATACCACCCTTGTTAATAGTATTTGAAAATCAAATTAATATGCTTCATAATGTGGATGTAGTGGTCTCCATTGCCCATTGTAGAATAAGTCGTTAATGTGAATGATGTGTTTTAATGTAAATATTCGAATAATAATAATTCTATTACTCTGTAATGAATGAGAATGATGTTGATCAATATCAAATGACATATTTTACTGTTAGTGCCCAATCAAATTTTGACTAGCCTATAATAGGAACATGACACAATTTGAATATTTTATCCTATCATTGCAACGTTTCTTTGCAACTTTGCTAAATATAAAGATAGAGTTTGTCCATAGACGTATATTTTATGGTGCGTAAATATCTTAGAATTGAACTCATGATTTTATGACTAACTAATATTTCACTCAGTTGTAGTGAAAATTCCTTCATAAACTGATAAAACTCAAGCAGCTTAGTTAAAGGTTTGAACGGAATCATTGAGGACGTAGTCTGTATGCATAAATTTCAAAATATGACATTTTCAGTTCCTATTTCGAAAATATCAATCATGTATGAATAATTTGCAAGGAACATAATGTGACGAAATATTTTTTATACATTATTTTTCCATACCTGTCATTTCGTTATAAACATAATGACAGGAGTTTTCTGCAGCTCTTACCGACATAAGAATGACAGCGCGCATGACGTATAAGAATAAGAGAGCGTTCACTCGTAAAATGCCGCGATTCTCATGTACATTTCGTTCTAGTGGAACTGTGCGTGCTCTTTTTCTGCTTAAAAATATGTACCAGGCTTAAAACTTTGATTAACTCACCTACAATTGGATCATTTCAAAATTTTGAAAGGTAATATACCGTATAGTTCATATCTTTGATTTACGCTTTTTGTTCAAGCTTTCTGTTTCATTTTCGTTAACTTTCACCTCCGTTGTCAAATTACACCGTCTTAGTCCATGTCCAGATGTAATTTGCAAGAAGTCCTAATGTAATTTGCAAGAAGAGCTAAGTCGCTGTTACTTTACATAATTCTATAGCCTAGAAGACCGCCGGTTAACTGATTCTTTTATCATCTATCGCGAAGGGCCGCTCCCAGAAAACCTAAAACAGCTAACTAGGTACACAGTTCGTTGCACAATTTCAAAATATTTCAAGCGACTTCTTGTGCCTACCACCTCAATATAGCCGTTGCCGCAGCAATTTTGAAATGCGTATTTTATTTGCGTATTGATAAAGTGGGAGTTTGATTTTATTACAAATTTTTCTTCCATTCTCATTTGGTTTTTAATTTTCACAGAATTAGTGAAATCTAGCGTCTTATTCTTGATTATTTATAGTAGCAGTTTACCTCATTACCCTTACTTCAAAAATTACTATTGCCTCGTAAAGATATTGTAAAAAAACACTGTATTAAAATTTAAATAAAGCCATTTGAATTTTGTACATTTGATTTTAATTTTCCTGGAAAAGATTTTTCATTTTTTCGTTTGCAGTGATGTAAAATACAAGGGTACCTTATATGTGATTGTCAACAGCAGATGACTATTGAGTTACAAATTTACAAAACTTTAGAAGAGTACTTTGTTAATGTAAAGCTGTACTATTTTATAATTTAACATATCTATTTTATAATTGATACAGTGCACACATACTGTAACAAAGTTTTCATGAGCAATTTAACGTAATACTCTAATATGTTGCGTGACGTATTCAATGTATATGTTCATTATTATTTGAACATCAGAGCAATCTATTTGAGTCAACTTCTCAAATAAATATTCACTATGTACACGTGTGCCTTCACGTTCCGTTTAAATTTATTTTTAACTTTTTTTACAACGTACAATATTTTTAAATTGAACCAAATAACAAATTTTCTAGTACGATTTTAAGATGAAATGGAAATTCTATAGCACATTAGTATTGATGCATTGGTGTGCTCGTATAATGATGCTTTCTCTGAGTTATTTTCATGATTTCATTTTATAATTATCGGTCAACATGCAGACGCATTCCCACTCTTCTATTACTCAATTCCTACTTCCATGCCATGTGAAGCATTTCGAATCATTTATTTACCTCAACTAATTTACATTAGACACAGTGCTACAGTCAAATTATAAATAAGAGATAGTGAATTAGACTGTGCAGAAACTCTACTTTTAAACCCCAACATGATTTCCTCTTCATGTTCTCGTACCATTTTCGTCTTCCATGACAACATAACTGTAACTTGCTCTCTTGAAAATTCCCTCTATCCTCGTGCTTCTTTGTGCTTGACATTACTTTAAAGCGTTTTGAGACTGATTCCCTGCATACATCATTATTCTTGAATTAACAGCCATGCTTTAAAAAACTCCATCACTCATTTTGCTCTTCTCTCAATGGCACGATTCGTTACTCTCACCTCACGGAAATGTTTACCGTAGTGCACCTGCTATCTGTTCCTGCTCCTTTTCAATGCTCTCTCGTCCATTACCGTCACGTGGTTCAAAATAAGGCCTGATTTCACCAAGATATTTTACGTCTTCTGTTTCTTTTAATTCAGCTCTCACCATATATGTCTGAGATATAATTTTTAAGCTCTATGTTTTAAGAGCCTCCTCGCACCTTATCACTAAGCTCTTAATCGTTTCCTCCGAATTTTTCGTTTCAATTATTAAAGATTAATTCCAACGCATAATTTTTTTATTCAAAATTTGCCACTCTTTGTGAACTCTTCTCACAATTTTTTACTCTGCTCAATTTTAAATACCTCGCCATGGTGAGCTCTGAATCGCACTCATTGTTCCCTCGCATTATTCTTGATGACATTTATAGGTCTCACACAGAAGCAAAGGCACGACTGCTCAAAACTATAGCCTCGCTAAAATAAACGAGCTGCTCGCCCCTTTTAAGTATTGCCAAATCTAGGAACACCAACGCTAAATAAAAGTCGGTGGCTGTGAGACTATTTATCATCTATACGAGCATTTAGTGTAGTCTGCAAATCTTTTTTCATTTTTATTCGCTAATTGACATTGACAACAATGCTAAGTTTATTATCCTACAACAAAAAGTTGAAATATTTCTTCTTGATGGTTTTTTATGTGTATATTTTTTATCACATTCTTATGGTGATCGTTTCCGATAGAGATCGTCATGTTATTCATAAATTTTATAATATGCACCCGTATCATAATGTTACGGGACATTTTTTGATGAATGATAAAAATGATAAATTTTTATATTGAGCTATAAATCTGTTAAAACTATTAATAGAAATGAGATAAGTATGAACGTAGTTTCTTCTGAACAACGACTTCAGAATAGCAACAATGGATGGTTCGGGTAGCGCCGTAAACATTACAAATAGGGTGAATCAGAAAAGGCAAATCTAGCAGAAATGTGCAGGTTTAAGAGAGAACCTGTTAACTGAACATCACTTAATTTTTGTTCAATAAGAGTGGAAGAAGTGAAATAGATCTATTATAAGCATTATTGGATCTCGAAAAAATTGTACGTGAGAATTGATAGAGACATACGAGTGCTGTTTGAAGTGGGTCTACATAGAGAGCTGAAGTACATATCTGCCGGATATGATGAGTTCTTATGGAGATAGAGGAGCATGTCCGAGTATTAATATCAAGAATGACTTGAATGATATTTCTGGTGTCGGTGTGATATCGCCGTAGCTGTTTCAAGCATGCATGCGCTAGAGCAGATTTCGTTGTGTTTGTATTTTCCAGATGATCGGAGAACTCCAAACACAATCTTTCGTAGTAACAGCGAACAGTTGCTTGTTTATGTGTTGTGGATGCTGTTGCGGCCCGTGAACTTCTTCATTTAATTGGTCAACAAAACTTTGTGTTTTTCATCTCGGCTCGTAGCTATTTTTTTTTACATTGATTTTCTTTTTGACATTGGTGTATTATGACTGTAGAGCTAATGAATGTTTGATTTTATGGGAGAACGATTTCTTTGTGATTTATTTATCTAACAATAGCTTAATATTGTCATATAAACCTATTTAAACTATGGATTAGTCAATTTAGCATAAATAGTAGCTGATAACTGCATAAATAGTAACTGGCAATGAAAATCGATAGCTTCAGACTTTTCAAACACTGGTAAAAACGACATTACTTGTATAAAAACGCTGCCTACGTGGTTAAAGACTGCTAAGAAACAATATTAAACACTAGCATACATCAACTCAATACACGTATTCCAGGATCAGTGCTGTTTGTTTCCATTCTGCATTTGTACAACTCCATGCGGCCGAACGCACAGTCTGGACACGATTCAGAAGAGTCTGCGTTTTTGTTTGCATTTTGGTGTGTTCGTGTTCGTGGTTAACAGAGAGTTTGATAGTGTAAACGGAGCTTTACGCAAGTGTCATTGGGCTTTGTAACAACTTACCCGAGCTTGGCGTCGCTGCCTCCTCGCATGGCAAAGTCATATGTGCCAAAACTAGCCACTGCGAGGAGACATGCTGACGAGTCGCGGTTGCCCGGCTTTGGTGGCCCGTCTGGGCTGCCCTGAGAGGGCGCGTATCAGAGAGTGTGGGATGGCGCTGTACGTGCTTGACGGATTTCCGGCTTACAGGCCAAGTAAATGAGAGTGTGGGTGCTGTGAGACATTTAAAGTCAGGGTATTACGGTATTCGACTGAATTTTTATTTGTTTTAGCTGCTAACGCAATCCCGATCTGGACGACCATATCTTTCTTTGATTGCCTCTTGAGTTGTTTGGCTACTGTTCACTCGGATGAATACCATGCTGTGTTTTTGTATGTAAGTGATTTTAATATGCATCATGGGGAATGGTTGGGCTCTCCTCGTGCCGACCGGCATGGTGGAGCTAGCTTGAGTTTTCTACCCTAAGTGCTCCTAGGAGGCTAGTTGACAGGCCCACCCATCGTTATGGTGGGCTGCTTGACTTAGTTATGACTGACTTGCCTGACTTCTGAAAATCTCTGTTGATGCTCGTTTGAGACATTTTGACCACTGCTGCCTCTCAGTCATTGCAGAGTGTACTGTCTGTGTCCCTGATTGCTTTATAGCTCGGACTGCTTATCGGAAGATTCGTGTTTTCTGGGACTCAGTGTTATTCAATCTGGACTGGCCTACACTCTTTGCAAGCGCTTATCCTCTGGAAATCTTCAATGTAGCCGTTAATCGAATTATCGCAGCTCGTGTTCCTATTATTAGTATCAGAATGTGATGCTGAAATCAGCCCTTGGTTTGACGATGTCTGTAGAGGGGCTTACGAGCATTGATAGACTTGTTACTTGACCTGGAGAAAGGATCCGATTTCGGCAATCTTATCCGGTTTTTATAGATGCTCAGCGTGCCTCTAATGATGTGTATGTTGAGGCTGAGTCTAGGTACCTGGTGGATGGATGCCACAGGTCGCCTCGTCGAGGCTGGCAGTGCTCGTAAGGGGTGGGGACGTGCTGAGGGAATCCTTTTTTGGTGTGTGTCCACCTGTACTTCCGCTTGTTGGTTCGGGTGGTGGACTGGTTGCCGATCCAGCTGAAATGACGGAATTGCTTAGCTGTCAATTTGACAGCAAGCAATCAAGAGTTTTTCTTGATTTGCCAGCTACATGTCATTCTAAGCCTACGCTCATATTGTTTGCGTTCAGGTCAAGTGAGGCGTTACGCATCTTGTCTGACTTGGATGCGTGTGGGGGCGTCCACCCAACGGGTGCGTTTCCGTTATTTTTAAAACGACGTCAGGTAGCGTTGCTTCAGACTGAGTCTTATTTTACATATTGTTTCAAAGAGGCGTAATTTTCAAGATTTCTGGCGACGATCTCATGTCTTTCCTGCTCCGAAAGACTATATCTATCCTATGGTTTCTAGCTATCGCTCGATGACTCTAAAGTACAATTTGATTGAAGAAGATTATGGTTTTGCTTTTTTAGTGTTATAATTTTCACTTCAAATTTGATTTACTCGAAAGAAATCCATACGTGAAGTGAAAAATTAAACAATGCTTGAAACCGTTTGATTATTTTCTTTCGATTACGTTTTCTTAATTCTAAGTTCCCGTTATCCGAAAATAAATTTATAGACGGGATTATGATCATGTTTGTAAGATACACATGTCTGTCAGAGGATTTCAAAGATCACGCTATGAAAATTTTACTAATGGACTTTACCCAAGCGTTTGAAAAGGTCTTACGTCCAAAAATTGGACCTTTGTAAAGTTGCACGTACTGTATCGGATTATCAGTTTGTTTATAGCTTCCTATCCCCACGAAATGCGATCCAAAGCCAAGGAAAATAAAAAAAAGAACCTTTATTAATTCCAACACGTTTTACCGTTGNAACCAGGGTCCTCTCGGTTATGAGGCCAGCACGCTAGCAGTACGCCGTGAAGCCCAGGACCATTTGGTATGGGCTTCAGAAAATATGGAATTTATGTACAGGTGTCTTCCCACAAAAAGTTCCCTACTCGTAGAAACAGCATGTTAAGACGGAAGAGGAAGATAAGATGTAAAATAACACGAGAAAAAGACTTTTAAATGGAAGAAGCAAAATGGGCACTGATAGATGCCCCGATGGCCTAGCTACAGCTGAGGTATTCTGAGAGTGTCCCCTAGAGATGCCAGCTCTTATAGCATAGGGTAGAGAAGACTAACTAATCTAACCCTATTGCCCATGGTGCATGCCTCCTGATGGGGAGATTGTACTCTTATCTATTTGACACGCAGTTATTGTAACGTATAAATCCTCCCCTGCACCCAAAACGTTATCAACGCAATTTTATTGCTTTAAAAAATCGTATAAATTATAAAATCTTAAAGATAGTGTGCTCACATATATATTAAAGCACTAGAAATCTATATTTTCAAAATTTATTTTTTCATTACTCGACTGGAAAAATTTTAAGCAGTGAAACATGATAGGCAGTAGTATTTAACAATGTCTTTCATCAAATTCATCACGTTTTCTTTGAAAGAATAATAGATAATATTTTTTATGAGGGAAACTATACTATACTTTTTCAATATTGTTCTTATTATAAACTATTGTTCAATATTGAAGCAGTCATGGAATTTTTCATAATTTTTCATAGTGAATTATATGAAAAGTCTATAATCGAATGAAGAATGCAATGAGCGTCTCGTATTGGTATACCATAACAATTTATTTTCAGATGCACTACACCAGTAAGATTACGGAAAGGGATCTTTTAAGAGTTTTTATTCTGTAGTGAAAAATTTACATTATGTTAATATAGGCGTTCACGAGTAGCAGCCCAGCACAGATAACTGAGCGAATGTCTGGAAGCTACCTTCAAATACGTTCACTCTTACCAAGAGAAAGAATGAACTAACAAATAACTCCCACAGGGCTTCTGCGGATACTTTCGCTCCTAAAATATTAAATGATACCTTTATTTCATTTTTATTCAGATGTCACTCTGAAACAGTGCGTATATGATTTCGAAAATTGATGAATATTTCTTACACACCTTGATGTAACGTGTTGTTAACGTAGTTTGGGGAGGACAACTTCTCCACTGAACTGAGATGTAGTGATAAGTTAGCTAAATTACTTTACATTCCAGTCCTTGTAGCTGAAATGTTCCTGAGCAGAAAAAACTATATGCATTATGTTAAAGAAAATATTTTCTAAAAAGTTACCTACTCCTCCTCCTCCTCCTCTTCCTCCTTCTAAGAATAAATAACTGCGTCTTATAAAGCAAAAAAGGACATAATATGTTGAGTTCGTTCATAAACCTAGTTTCGCAAATCATCAATCAATTTGAGAGGAAGAAATTTGACCTCAGCGTAGACAGATGATCATTCTGATGTGGGTTCCTTAGCGTACTGGTAGGGTAACGCCTTCGCAGCCGAGAGGACCAGGGTTCGAATCTCGACGCAGACGAGACATTTAACTAGGGAGTACTTCCCTCGGAAAAGGAAGTTTAAACCGCACATTCCTCCTATCCCTCACCACACCAGTAGTTGTAAGGTATTGAAAACCCAACGGTAAAACGCATTGGAATTAATAAAAATTAATAAAGATTCTGAAATGTATCACAACCAACTAGCAGACATGCTCCATGAGTACCATATGTTCTCTCTGATTTGGCAACTTTGGTACCCCATGAATTTTTAATTTTCCACACCACTACTTAATCATTTATTGATCACAATTTTATCAATTCAAAATGAGATACTTCCCGAACGAGGAGCCATTTTACAGAAAAAGTTTTTATAATTTAAATTGCAAAAGCTAATTAAGGTAATTCAACTCTAATTAAAAAGAAAGAACAGGATCTTGGCAACGAAAAACTTGACGTCATTATGAAACCCTATGTTTATGATGACTGCAATAGTTTATCCGAAGCCGTTGCGAAAGAAAACGAGTACACGCTCGAAGAAAACTTTACCGTAAAATCTGTTCACGGCGAGACGACCACCTGTGAGCTATTTTCTTTTGATTTTTTCTAAATCTGCTGCTGTACGAGTTGCCATAAATTGGAAGCGTGTCTGTTAATGAGAAGAATGCATACGATACAATTTCAAGTAACGAATTACTACGGAGATCTGCATGAACATTTATAAATTATATTATTTTAGAGACATAGAATTCGGAAAATCAGCTTCGTAAAAAAGATAAGTGAGTCTCTAAAGTGATAGGCTCGAATGAATACCTGGTAGTTTATAACACGAAACTTGCTTTGGCAGTCTAATCTGAACTCATAAAATTTGGAAAATAGACCAAAAGCTCTGAGCATACCTGCGATGGGCTTTTCGTATAGCCCAGTTATGCTGCAGGTGATGGTGGAATTTCAATAAACGACTGTTAGAAATGTCTTACCCTCGTGAACCACTGTATATCCGTGTTGAAGAAATGTTGCCATGGGTTGAACTAAAATTTTAAAAGTAATTTTCCAATAAAGAATGTACTACGCGTTGCTGTCGCAAAATATCATGGGAAACTTTCAACGTATCGGAAAGCAAATAGTAAAAATCAAGCTAAAAACGTAGATATTGTTAGGGTGGTAACCGAAATTTCGATAACAGTATTTTACTTTGGGGAGTTGAACAAATCTTGAAATTGTCTCAAGATCGAATCTATATTAAAAATGCAATGCCGGAAAGAAATCGAAGATTCAAATTGCGTTTGTGTTAAAATCGCGAAGGTAACGTAAAAAGAAGGCGCGTCTTGACCGAGCGAGACTGGTTTCGCTCCCATGGCCGTATTTCTGCCATTCTCGTTGTTTTTTACAGGTACCCTCGTCTAATCTTGGCAAGCGCTGCCTCAACTAACGCTGCTCAGCTCGCACTGCCCAGTCCCGCTCCTGTGCAGTGCTTGTGTAGTGCCTTGCTAATTGTGCAATCCTCATTAAGCTTCTTCTGTGATTTATCGAATTCATTGCTCATCAATTCGGAACTTTCAATAGGCAGTGCAAGTCATAACACATGTAAAATTGAAGTTATAGATTGTTTATACGCTTGCCGTTTCCGTGCACGATCGCGAATGTGTTAAACTTCTAGGCGGCAGGACAGTCGCTACCGTAGTGAGGGGAGTCCGTGCTTGGGTGCCTCGAGAACCTGCTTATTTTTGTAATGAGTGCATCTCGTTTTCGTGAAAGCTCACAGCTTATGTTAAAATTCCATTAAAAAAGAGTTGTATTTTCGCATTTTCAAATCTTAGAGCTTCGTGAAAAAGAGCTAAACTCTCCCCAAAAATAGAACTAGTCAAAGTTATGCAGGCAAAACTGTTCGTTTAACCATGTGTAATAAAATCTAGTAAAATATAGGGAATGCAGAAATGAACAATGATGTGATGTTAAATTTTTTGTAAGAAATTCATATAAAGTAAATGCTTGGCACAATACGAATATGTACCGAAATAAAGCTGTCATGTGGTAAAACGAGTCACTTTCAATATCCATGCCATCACGAATAATTTTTTCCAAAGTGTTAGTGTTGGTTACTTTCACAGTTAGCGAGTGGAGGTCGGAACGCATCCCCGACTCGTTTTGTGCTCTACGCACCAGGAGTGTACATCACTTCCATGCCCTGTACACCCCACCCATCACTTCCATGCCCTGTACAACTGCTCGCGCCCCTGACTCGGGCTTCGTCACAAGGGATGATTTATATTGAATTCCCTGCAGTCAATCTACTCTCTTATTGCAATCACTTCACATAACCTGTTCAGATTTTACGACGATGTGCTTCTTCTATAAAAAATTATTGAACTGACAAGAAGTAGCTGATGTCAAATTTTAGTCCAAAACCCTGAAGACTAGATTTAATTATTAGAAAATCTTAGGCACTTTAAATGAGCAGTGCAGTTAAAATGAATGACCTTGTGTAGATAAATGTCTTCTTTCATAGCAAATAAATAACTCAAAGTAGAAATTTAAAAACCTTTTACGTTTCCCGACTTTTTTACCGTATAGAGCCATGAAGCGCACTCAAATCACGAACTAAATTGGTCACCAAAGATCATATTACTCGTATTTTTTCTTCAAAGGGTAAAATGTGTATCGTTCAACATACTACAGAAGCAATTAGATGTCTTTCGATTTTTCCTTTCTTCAAATTACTTAACATGGCGATTTCATAATCTTCTGTCTCGATTTAGGAACTAGATGTCCCCCAAATATGTTTGAGTGCAGTATACTCTCAAATCAACGCTTCCAAATCAAGCATATCTATGAATTTTGATAAGTTTTATCCCCGTTTTTGAATGAGGCCTAAAATTACAGCACTTTTTGGTTTTACCATGCGATCGTCTTTCACGAATTGAAAGTGCTAAGGAGAGCGTGAAGTGACTAAACTGAAAAATTATCAACGTATACCAAAATATTTTGAAAGTGAAATATTAGAAGTCAAGATGCAAGCATGGAACATGGTAACCACGGACGCAGCTCATATGTCCGGCTTCGGGCACAGCAAGAAGTTTCATACGGTATGATATACCATCATTGTGTACGATGCCGTCATTCATTCTAAGAGTACGCGATAGTATCATCTGTATCCAGAGTAAGACAGCATCATCCAAGTCGTGTGTACGGTAACACAATAAGACCCTTGTTGACAATGTTATCATCCGGTTTTATTTCTGTACGATAGCATCATCCTTTTCCAGTGAATGATAGGATCATTCATTCTTAGTGAAGGCGATAACATCATCATCGAGTTTTAAGGGACAAGACGATATAACATCCATCAGGTCCCCGTGTACAATGTAACCTAATATGATTCTCTCACACAAAGGGACAGACTAATTCACTACCGTCGACATTCTCCACTACAAACTAATACTTCTACGCTCCCTTCTCTCTGAAAAACGAAAACGTTTAGAAGCCTAAATCAGCAGAGATTTTCCATTTTTCTGCTGAATAACGTTACGATTAAATTTTAGCTACCATTGCATGTGGCCTAGTTCTTTTATAACTTCTCTTCAGTACGAAAACATGTTAAAATGCTCCTACCTGAGATGCCATTCGTGGATTTCCAGTCTTATAACGTCGTCTTAGATGCCTAAATTAAACGATCTAAGACACAGCGTAACCATCACACTGGATGTGATAGTTCAAATTACTTCGCTCGTGCTAGTCAGACAAACGGAACGAAAAGCATGCAGTCTAGCATAAATTGTAGATCACGCAGCCCTTCAAATTCCTTGCACAGACGTGGAGGACCATGGGGGCACATCTGTCCCGTGTGCATGTTTTTTTACAGTAGAAGCAATTTATGGGAAGGGCTTTGCGAGCTACAAAAAATACACGCAATAAATTTTTTTCCTGTTGTAAAAGCTTTCTTCATTTTAAATTTAGCGTTGCACAATGATTTAGAAAGGTCGTATAGCAATACTTTTCATCATTCATCTCTCCTCCATAATTTACAACTTTCTTAGATGGTGCTCAATGTGGGACAATATTTTAATCTTTGATATTTTAGATTGCGTGGAATTTTTTTTGAAGTACTATCGAAATTCTTCTTTAATTTTAATTCAATAACCTGTTACGCTTCCGCAATTTTCACATTAATAGTAAAGTGTTAGTACTCGCGAAAAAAGTAGAAGCTTGCCGTGTGTAGTCATTTGGCCATCTTTATCTTATGCTGGTAAATCGTTTGGGTCGTAGCCAAATACTCGACGATATCGTATATTTCACTACTTAGTTTTATTTAAAAGTTTATTCGAGTTACGTCAGATTAAAATCACAATTATTTCTTCCTATAACTATTAACTATGGGAGCAGTAGTTGATTAAATTGTAAATGTCGAAAATTTTAAGCCACATAGAAAATCATAGAGATAGCAATACTACAATCCTTGAGAGAAATTTTACCGAATGCATTGTGAGAAAATACGAACATCGGGAATTTTAATGAACGGAAAATATACGCTGCTCAACCTAAGTGATTACATGAAAGCGAATTTATATAGGAGGAGAAATATTTTCAAATCGGTGCTACCGATTCTTGATTGCAATATTTAACGATTGGTCGTGCAGTATTGGAATAATTGACGAATACCAAATTGAATTTCCAATGACAGAAGATTTGTACGCTAGTATACTGAAACTCACATTTCGCAACAGATGAATTGTAATACATCTTGTATTGCTGGTAGAATTAGTGTTTTTTAAAAGCTAGTTTTTTACAACTTCGGATGGATTCATAGGAACTGATAATTTTCCTCGTTTGGAACAACGTCATAAAACGGTCATAAACGAGAACAAAAGATCGCGTTGAGAAAAACTTTTTTCTTCCCACAGCAAGTACCCGCGCGTGTTGTAAGTCTGCGACGGAAATGTTTTGAAAGGATAAACGATAGCGCCTCAGATTTTAATAACCTGCGTATCATTGTGTCACACATCTCCACACTACACTTGTAGCAGCGTTCGAGCCAAGTGATGTGTCGTCAGAAGCCCTGCGTGAAATATTGCAGCATTACCCTGCTCTTTGCCATTCACCGCCGTTGTCACCACGAGAAATCTGAATTTTTCTTCAATATTGAAGCGTTAAAATGATTTATACAATTCCAAGCGTCAGGTAAACTGCGTCATTTTTCCTCAGCTATTAATAGGACCGTGGCGCATACGGAGGATTGACTCTCCTTCCACAGTAGCCATTTGACAGCTTACACGTATCGATTGAAATGAGCATATGAGCGTAGATTTGTCGTGATTTTTGAGAATTAAAAATTTTTCTATGCTGTATCTATATTTCCTATAGATATAGGAGGCAGTAACTGTACCCTCAATATTTAGCGACGCTGAATCCCCGAACTGCAGCCTGGGAAAGAGTCATGGGCAGGTTGACAGATTCAAATGATAAAACTTTTTCCTGTACTTTTGGTTGTGTTTAATGGGAAAAATGAAGTGCGGTGGTCAAGAATTATCAATACATTTTTTTTCAGAGCATAGACAAGCTGCCGGACAAGGTGATCATGAAGATCTTCTCGTACATCCCCCACAAGGAGGTGTGCCGCAACGCTCGCGTCTGCAAGAAGTGGAGGACCATCGCCATGGACTCGAGGCTCTGGGACTGTGTCTCCCTCCGCCCCGAGGTGTCCGGCCTGCACGTGCACAGCATCGAACTTCTTCTTGCCCTCATCAAGTGAGGTTTTTCCCCATAAATGATTCATCCAGAAATATATCGTATTTGGCGTCAACAGGATACACTTAAGATATCTTAACACATTCGCTACCAGACCCAATTTCTTACGTAGCTGGAAACGCCAAAGAACCTCAGAAAAAGAGTATGTTGCTCATATATTGTCAGCGGTGCAGTACGATTGAAAATACGTGTCGCTCGTATATGAATCATGGTTAGCGAGAGTGTTAAATAGTTACCTTGTACTGCGTATGTCATAGGAGGTAATATCCTTACGAGGACTTCCTCCAGTGATCCGTTATCCATTTTCCCTACGGGTCATAGAAAACGGCCGCTAGGTCATGTTCCTACCCCTACGTGGAAGCAATGTTAAGAGTAGTTCACACTCGTGATGTATCAGGTTGTAACAGAAGTTCTATCCATTTCTTTAATTTGAAATAAAGTGAAAATCCTGTCA
>VOMN01128659.1:0-24974 GCA_014899125.1 Orchestia grillus
AAGCTCTATTTGAAAATATACATAGACATATATGTTGTAGGTTGAATAATTTGAAACCACAGCAAAATTTGAAACAATCTATAAAATGGATCCTGGGCGTCCCTATTTTAATAAATAAGACGTGGATGTTCCACTAAATACGGAATATGATTTGAAAATAATATAATTAAAAAACTATTAGCTGTATTTTTATTCTGGTTTGACCGTATTCTTCGTTGAACGGTTCTCAACAAATGTACGTTTTGATAAAATATTTTCAAATTATTTACTGGTATAACTTTACTGAAGGCTTTCAGAAACATGTTTGCGCTGGAAAGTCAAACAATAAAATGCACACAACACGATTTAACTTTAGTTTAATTTGTGAAAAATTACCGGTATCATCTGTTCATTGAACCTCGGTATGTATCAGGGAAACTAATATCTGACAAAGAGCACGTGCTAATTATGTACATTTCATTATATTAAAAATCTCACAAAACTGTTCAAACCATCTTACTAGAACGGTTGCATTTAACAAAGAAGCAAAGTATATTCGTGGTCACGAAGTACATTAGCAATGAAAGTATTAAAGAAATAAAATACTCGTTTCAAATACGTTTTCCAGGAAAACACTGAAGAATTGAAAAAAACAATCGAAAACGAATTTAATGTACTTAAAAATGGTCTACAGGTAATCAAAAGAGTTGTTCCATCGATACTATCATAAACTCAAAAGTGCGCGGAAAGAAATCGACGACATGTGGAAGGAATTAGGGCTTTAAACATATTTACAATATTTCTAATTAAATGGTTTAATGCAGAGTAGTTGTATGGACTTCTTTTCTGAAACTTTAATTAAAGTTAAATATTAGCGCGTACATTTTTTTCTCTGATTTTCTTGCCCAAACGTGTTTCTGAGAGCTTTCAGCAGAGTAATTACTGGTAAATATTTTAGAAAATATTTCATTAAAACGCATAGCATTTATTGAGAAGCGCTCAACAAAGAATATGATTGAAACGGAATAAAATATTTGAATAATTTTTGAAATATATTATTTTCATTCACGATCCGTTTTTTTGTGAGTCACCCTGTATACATTCATATTTTTTAAAAGATAATTGCGGAACTTCTTTTGTGGATTTATTCACATATTTTCCCTAGTTTTCGAGTTGTTGTACACAACTCAAAAGCTCGGAAATATAAATAAATCTTCGGATGAAGTTCTTCAATTATTCTTGAAGATATAACCTGGGAATTTAGTACTTTAAGAAATATATATGTATATGCATGAAGAGTTGCTAAATCTATAGCAAAGTTAGTAAGAGGATCCATGGAAAACAAGGTAACTGAGAATTTTACTGCGGTATGAATGAAAAATGAATATTTTAAACACCTGACTATCGCAAATATTGTTTTCCCATATATTCCACCTCCCCATATATTTTCCTCATTTATTTTGTTGAGTCTCATTTCTAACTGTTTTGTCCCCTTCATTGAAACAAAAGATTGAGCTTGAAATGAGAGGTTTGAATTGCGTACATGGACATTATAACCCTCTAGTGTAGAGGCGCTGCGCACCCTGTGTCTTACCCTGACAAGTTTTTTTTCAAACAAGACTGAAAGAGAGAAACACCTTAGAATAGCTAATTAAATGGTAATTATGACCCCATTCGATGTTTATGTTTTTTTTAAAGTACTTAGTCATTTGGATATCTATGTTAGTTTAATCAGTTGAATAACTATTATTTGTGGAATTGCCCTTGGTCGGTATGCACTCGTCATTCGACGCAACATTGGTCGTCAACTCGTCATCTGGGCAATACAAGTGTAACATGTTCACCTAATAACATTTTATTTCATAGTGATCCTTCAATCACACCCTAGTTTAAAAATTATCGTCAGTAGTGATGACGACTTCCAAATATATAAGATTCCCCCATGGTATGACCAAATTAGGTTTCCATGCTAATTTGTATTGTTCTGTCAAAAAATAACTCCGATATTCGCAGGCCAGGTTGAATATGCAGAGGCCGCCATTCGGTGGGGTACAGACTACTTCCTGAAGGCCCATTCCGAGGACATGTTGCTGTACGGCCAGGTTAGAGTTCTAATAAAGAGTTGTACGTATAGATGGTGTATTTATTGCTACATTACTATGTAATTTTGAAAATATAAACGACACCTTAAAGGTTTGTTCACTAGAAAGAGCTCTTACAGGCTTAGATTCTTCACTTAAAAGTATACGCACTGTTTCATTATACCCACTCACCCTTTAGATATTATTTATTTTCATTACATTGATTCACATTCTACGTTCGATCTCCTGTTAGCCGTAATGTTAAGTAATTGAGCCATGCAGCTGTAGTTCCTGTTCTTGCCATCAGGTGGGAGAGGGGCAAGTCGACCACTCCTACTGGGGGCGTCCTGAGGAGATGACCATGGCACGCCCGTCCATGAAGATCGATACGAGCGCTCCAGGTATGGACCTTTTTTTTAAAGCGTCTCCTTTAAAAAATAGGGAACCGGGATATTTTTGTTATTTAGAAGAGTTAATGCTCGGAGGTCGTCTATCATCGTTGCAATACGTTTTTTCAGAACAACGCTACACCTCGTCAAATTCATATTACATTTGGAGTCGTGCACATGATCCAAAAGTGACTTGAATCCTGTGCGGCTGGAATATCAAACTTCCGTAAATTATTTTTTTAACTTCTGCTTAAAGTTCTACGACATTCACTGAGATTTCGAGAAATCTTATTAAATCATACAGTTTTTGACTTTCAGTCTACACGAACATTTTCTTACATACGTGCTCATTATTAAGATGAATTTTCGATCGGAATGGTCACTACCATCATAACGAAAAAATATCCCCGCATAAATACTTTATTTAATAAAACGACTTTTAAAATTACAAGAAAAAATGAGCAATAAAACCCTCGCTTAGCGTTATTTGAACATGTCTGTAGAAGAATTACACACACGCTGTGTCAAATGAAGTGCAATTGAAATTTTTGAACAACAGATTTCAAGACCATTAAAGTGGGAACTGTGAATCTCCTTCGTGCATTTTGAATCGCTCCCACATTGAAGTGTGAGAGCTTTTGTTTCCAGCCCACTTTGAATTTTGCATTCAGTATCAACCAATGTAAATTCAAAGTGTTTCTTTCTTGGCCAGCGATTTTAATAAATATATTAATAACAATTTTAAGAAATGAATGAATGAATGAATGAATAAATAAATAAATAAATAGATAAATAAATAAATAAATAAGTAAGTAAATAAATAAATAAATAAATAGATATATAAATAGATAAATAAATAAATAAATATATAAATCAATATTTTAATTGTGATTATAAGTAACAAACTTTTAGGATTGAGCAAAAAAATTGGTCCCTGTGAGTAGCTTCAAAGATCTGCCTTTCTTTCTGCTCAGCATTTTACATGAGAGAAGGTAGCCATCTAACAGCAGCATCTCTACAGGAGGATAAAAATATTGTGGCTGCTGTACAACGGTTCTGGGCAAAAAAGGAGCATATTCGTAGGATTTCGTTACTTGAAAACAGTTCCGTGCTTATTCGTTCGACCATAAATTCGTTCAGCAAAATTTGGAAATCTGCTGTCAGTTCAATTTCTATGTGTGATTGAATACTAAAATTATGTAATTTCATATGATTTCGTAAATTAAAGAACTATTCTAAGCCCATTCAACGGGTGAAAAATATATTGAACAAAATTTGAGATTTGTTTTCAATTTAATTCATAAATTCAATTACATAATAAATGGCATCTACATTTCCATACAGGATCTGACCTCGCAGCTGAGACTGCCGCCGCCCTCACAGCTGCGTCGATGGTGTTCCAGGTGAGAAGGTGTGGATGTACGTGAGTAAAATTTAGTTACTGCGAGTTAATAAGAAGCAATACAACTATATCAAATATCTGTCAGGAACACAGCACACATAGCATCGTTCCATGGTTGTTCCTCCATTCCCCAGGACGGCGACCCCACCTACGCAGCGACGTGCCTTGAAGCAGCGCGAGACTTGTTCGATTTCGCTGACCAGTACCGCCTTATGTACCACGAGTCTATCACCGACGCCGCCAATTTCTACAAGTACGAGTGCTTTAGAGTTTAGCGAAATAGATTTAATTGGCTCCAGCCCCTGAGTCCTGAGTATATGAATTCAAAAAAAAATGATTCACAATTTTATTGTTTTAACGTACCAAGTGAAAACTAAGCAAAAGTCGAGGTGCCCTTGTAAGACTGAAAGGGATTGCTAGTATGCGTTCTCCTGACGGTTTGCTATGATAGTAATAATAATTGTGATGTTGAAGATTACTTATACCAAAGTTCGGGAGGTTTTCATTCTGGTGATGCTTTGGGTCTCAAATGCGTGCCTCAACATGAGATCGTCAGGCTTCTAAGACGCGTAAGATCTCAGGAGCAATTCGAGTCACTTAATATGGGAGTTAAATGTACTATATGATGCTCTGTTTTGGAAGCATAAATTTATAAAAACCGTCAAGATGCTTTAGGCACTTAAATTAGAAGTGCCCACTCTTTTCAGGCGTTTGAAACCACGAATAAACGTGTTGATGACACTCAAAATGGCATGAAATTCTCTACACATCTATAATGGCATCTATGTATATAGTTCCGAAGTATGTCTCCTGGCCATAATTTTAGATATTCAGACTGAAGATAGAAAACAATAGCTGTTATAACGATTCCATTCAATAATTCATTCTGTAAGGTATCTTACCTATATTTTTCAGCATATATGATATACCTCAGAATACAGCTAAGATTACTTAGCATTATAAAAAAATAGTTCATCAATCATGGTTTACATTGTACCTCAGGTTAGCAATCTTTTATACTCTTGACCTAAAATTATGATGCTGAAGGAATATTCGTTTCCTAGAATACTTGCAGAATTAAATTACGATATGAAGCAGGATGGCTCATTATCAAGAAGTGCCTCAAGATTGAAATTTATTTTAGAGCTTTCTCAGTACGATTATTGTTTATCTAGAACGCCTCAAGTAAGCGTAAAGATCACGCGCTAGATTACCATGTGCGCGAGTTTAGCACGGATGCTTCAGTGCTCCTGAACACTTAGAAGCATTTTCAAAGCGCGCTAGATCATGTAAAACGATACTTACTACATTTAAACCACATGAGATCTTACTCTTACTTGATACATTCTCGATTATAGCAAACCATACAAGTTGCAATCAAAATTAAATGGAATCAAACTCAAGTTAGCTAAAATGACACGGGACAGCCATGGGGTACTTTAAATTACGTTAGATCATGCTTGAGGTAGTTTAGCTGACGACAAAATTCCACGGGGCATAAAGGAGAATTAATAAGTGAAAACAAGAGCTGAGAATCATACATTCAAGATGAGGAATTCCTTTTTTCACGAGAATGCAATAATGTTGAGATTTTTCTTTGCTAATACTTCAGAAAAGTTGAGTGGATAAAACCTGGATTAGAAAATACGATACCTGAAATTTGAACAGCATTATGCTTAAAGCTGGGGGGGTTATGTTTTTCCTTGGGCGTTATTTTGAATCAATAGTTTAAATAGTGGTGAAAGACAAATGGTATGGGAAATTCAAGAGTATGATTGTTCGCATAAAAATTGATGGATATGAAAAACAATGAAAATTTATGAGTCTTGTTCACAATGGTTTGGCCTTAATGAACATTATACGCCAACAGTCCATAACAACAAAGATATCAATTGATGGTTTACCTAGATACTCGCTGAGCTTTGAGCTCTAAATTCAAGCGCTTGGGAATACATGAAAATTTAGAACACAGATATCTCATCTTCAACGTGAACTGTTGCACTCCGACAAGCCCACTCGCACCACCCCATGCCCTCAGTTTTGAACTGAAATTTAGTGAGTGGCCGGATAAAAATACGTCCCACTTCCGATATAACAATCACAGTGAATGCAAAATTGCAAAACAGTTATCACAAAATCCTTAAAATCTTTTTGAAATCACGATGCAAATATGCAATAAGAATAGTTGCGTTTATTTTAAAATTGTCACTGTCACTCCAATCGATAGTTGGCCATTACATAGGAGGGCTCTGACGAGTCAGTTGCGCAGGTCCTTCAACGGGTTCGGTGACGAGCTCGCGTGGGGGTCGATGTGGCTGTACAAGGCCACGGGCGAAGAAGACTACGCCACGAAGGCCAAGGAGTACTGGACCGAGTTCGATGTTCACTACAACGGCTACGGCTTCAGTTGGGACAACAAGTTTTCGGGCGCTCAGGTGGGAAAACTTTTTAGGTACAATTTTATAAAAAACGAGAAATGTAAGAAATACTAGTCTAAATACGTAATAAAAGTCTCGTTCATGAAACTTTTTCTTATTTGTAATTTCAATAGTGCACTACTCATTTTGGCTATTTTTTACTCGCAGAAATGAATCCAACTTGAACTTTGATGAGCACACAAAGCGTTCTTCATGACAACTATCGTTTTTCAGCAAGGAATTGTCTATCTATACGCAGCGGGGTCAAATTTCTCTTATCGAAATTTTGGATAGGTCACCTTTTGAGCGAATATTTTAGCTAAAAAACTAGAGTGATAAGTGAAACGGAATTTGTGAGTATTATCCTGTGATCTCATAATCGAACTACGTATGCAAGCTTAACAATGTTGTGGAAAGCCAGTGCTACATGCATCAAAGTTTAATTTCATACATTAATTTGTGAGAGGCATCAATTATTCCTCCCGCATTCACGACTTACAGTGCAAGAAAAGGGCATCGGTGATAAAAAATTCATCAGGACTGAACGTTGAACCGCAGAAAAAACTGCGTCATTCTCGAGTATCCCGATTAGTGTTACAGACTTATCGCCTTCGTAAGACGAAACAAGTTATTTGAAAATGTTAGCCATTATTGATGCACTTTTTAGCTACTCAGCACAATATTATTGAACTCAATTTTAGCGCTTATTATGAAATGGGTGATGCTGGTGAAAACTCTTATACAATTTTGAATGCAAGTCATGCCAATTCACCACTTCGCAGTCGGACCACTGGGCTAGCTAAGCGATCATAGCATGTGATTCGCACGATGGTGAGCTCAATTACAATCACTGTGCTGTAATTTGTTGGTATGGAAAGAGTTCTCGTAAATTAGGTTCAGTATATTACAATACCCACCGAATCGTTCTACTTACTACATACTAGTGACAACAACATAATGACTTGCGGTAACTAAAATGTTTTCTTCAGATTTTATACGCCGAGGAGTTCACTGACCCTGAATACAGCGAGGCGGTGGGATACTTCCTGGAGGGTATGAGGAGCAGAGAACACACTCCCGGCGGCATGTTCTTCTTGGACCCTTGGGGGTCCCTCAGACATGCCATTAACGTTGCGTTCATCGCGCTGAAGGTGAGGTTAATTTTGGGTAAACCTAAGGGTAGGAGGAGCATCAACTTGTTGAAGAAATATTGTTATTAAAAAGGTGTTGAAGAGACTGGATTTCAGGAATAATGAATTATATTGAGTAGGATGTCGAGGTAAGTGTCAAACACAATAAGCAGGATATTTTTGAGCTCGCGCGATCATCTAAAAAAGTGAAAGACAACCTCTTAAATAATTTCTCATAAAGTTAGCAAGAAATTGCGCTGCTTACCAACCGAACTCGAGAACTCGAGCAAGGATGTTCTTGTAATTTTCCTCTACAGGCCTGACCTTAAGAAAACACTACCATTGGTATTTTCGCACGACCATTACTAAGTGCTAAAAAAAGCTGCCATTGTGAAGAATTCTTATTGAGAATTCCTATTGACCATGGCCAGGACGTGTGGCTGGGTCATTGTAATGCTTTCAAAGTCGTGTTCAGTTACTTGATTGTGTCAGCCGTCCCTTAAATCCCTTCACTAAGTTCACTTGTCAGCTCAGTGTTGAAGCGGCCGGCGGAATGTGAGGGTGCACTTGACTATGTAATCTCGTGTAAATCGACGTTTTGAGTGTGCTCTTCGCAATAGAAAGTAAGCTCAGCATAATAGCTTGGTGAGTTACATGGTTCAGAATGTCATCACTGTGTTCTTTACGAGCATAAGCATAGAGAAAGCCATTTTGACGCCTAGAGCTAGAAACGGCAAGCTATGTTCATTTGAATGATACCTTGCAATTTAAACTTTAAAAAGGTTATTGTTCTGATTTAAGTTCATGTTTATTCTCAGCATAGAATAAAAGCCAGCTGAGTAAGTTAAACTTTCACATCAAATACCATAGACTTGTAAAAGATTAGTCATGGTTGGCACATCTATTTGTGCCATGTAACTCGGAAAAGAAAATCAGAATTAATTTATTATACACATTTGTGGGGTCATAAATGTATTGCATTTTCTCTCAGTGACTATTTGATAAGTGCAAATGGTCCAAATTCAAGACAGTAAAATGAGAAAACTAAATGAAGGGATTGTCATTAGACTAAGAATATATGCTCGATGGATGGATACCTTGGGAAAATATATTCCCAGATTTCAGATCTTGGCGACATCATAAAGCAACCAAAATTTGATATTTTAACACTAAGATAAGGGAGTCATGAACTTCATTCCCATTCCAGAAACTAAGATTTTACATTCTACAATCAAAATAACATTGATTACAATTGTATTTTGGTAGGCTTCAGACCTTGGCATCGACGAGGATGTCAACCGCGACTGGGCGGTGCAGCAGCTGAACTACGCCCTGGGGTCCGTGGGCCACTCCTACATCGTCGGCTTCGGGGTGGACCCGCCCGAGCGACCCCACCACAGAGCCAGGTGCGCTAACTGATGCTCTTTTGAGTTGTCTGACTAGCTCGCGCCCTCACCACAGAGCAAGGTGCGCTGACTGATGCTCTTTTGTGTTGTCTGACTAGCTCGCGCCCTCACCACAGAGCCAGGTACGCTAACTCTGATGCTCTTTTGACTTGTCTGACTAGCTCGCGCCCTCACCACAGAGCCAGGTGCGCTACTCTGATGCTCTTTTGAGTTGCCTTATTAGCTCTTACCTCAACTGGCAGCGAGGGCTTTCGCGGTTAAATTTAGGTGAGATTTATGAGACATGCCTCCTTTGAGGGGTACAAAGTGTTTCTTTTGTTCTAGGCTTGATATGTTTTTCCGTGTAAAACTTTTCTCATTGACACAGGACTTACATTTACTCGTAGGGGGAAGGTATATTAAGCAATTCACGAGCTCAATGCATTTGAGAAAATTTATTGAAAAAATGTTTAGTTTTCTGATCCATTAATTAAATGGGTGTTTTGCTCTTGTCCGCTTTTAACGGGTAAAATTAAGGCTTTCTTTTACCGAAGTAAAAATTAATACGAGTTCCAATCGTTAATGAAAATCATATTCCCTCCAACTCATTTACGGTTTTGTTGAGGAGTTTTCTATTACAATTAATACTAAAATGCCTAATGTGATATTTTTACTATTGAAGTTATTTATCTCTCCTTCACATTATTTGTTGTCTCACCCCAATTCTTACACGAAAGGACGTGAAATACGTTCGACTAGGAGCAGAGTTTATTCAAGTAGTGCGAGTATAAATAAATGTGTGGAAGTCTGACTCTTGTAATAAAACTATTCATACGAGTATTTAGTCACTCGGCTAGAAATGTTGCCTATTTCATCACTCCCGTAAGGAACAACTTAATAGCAAGCTATTGGAGAATGGCAGGTTCTCAACATGTATTTCGTAGCATCAATAAAATGTGACCAGCCATTTAGCATCCAAAATGCAAATAAAATGCCCTGTAACCGCAGAGGTCATGTATTAATTAGGGCTTTGTTAGGGCTCTTTAAGTGAACAGCGAAGAAAAGACCAAAAGATACATACGTAGGTTTCGCTAAAAGTGCTGGAAGCGTAGTTTATAAGGTCTGAAAATAGAGAATTTTGCCATTCTTCACTTATTGGCTCAGCTTTTCGTGTGCAGCGAAATATGAAGAGAAGGCTGCTCATATCAGTTTGCTCAGTCATAAAAATAACTCCTGTACTTTTCATGACTAAGATTCGTAATGGCACTCGTTGTCATAGATTTGAATCAGACATTAGAGATGCATTAGTGTTAACAAAACAAGCTGGCTGCTTGGATGTTGGGTTGGTGTCGTCTTGAGGCAGGATGACTTGCACTTTTCAATTGGTTGTAGCGAATATTTTTTCATAGACAATCTTAACGTGAAGTAGTTTTCAATATTATGAAAGTTGGTACGTAACTCTAACCCAACCGCCATTTCGGGTTCGGCAAAAATAAGTTCTTAATCTTTTCAGCAGAAAATGACACCAAATTCTTTTTGGCATAGAAGCAAAAAAACACTTCCGGTACAGAAAAGTTATTCTTATACCTCTTCCGCAGCTCATGCCCGGATTTGCCCGACCCTTGTGAAACCGACTGGGCCCAAAACCAGGCAGGCCCCAACCCACAAGTGCTCTTCGGGGCAATGGTCGGGGGTCCGGACCAGGTGAGGACCAGTGAAGTACTATTAGACTTTTTGTCCTATTGCTTTGCATTCAGTTCATATTATTGTCCTGCATTCCACCTCATAAAACATGTTGTTTCCTATTTAGAGTATGCTCAAGCATTTCAATTCAATTTATTACGTAAGCCATGTTTTGAAATGCGCCAGTGTCCGAAAACTCTACATGCTTGAGAGAAGCAGACGTTACAGCACGAGCGACTATTGATGTTTCCATTTTTACTTAACTTTCGGGCATGCAGCGAATGAGAATAGAAGGTGAAGAACGACTAGCAATATAATTGGTAAGCGTGTAATTTCTCACACAGTACTCTATAAAAATCCTCAATAGCCATAACTTTGCTCAAAGAAATATCGCGAGATGCTAAGCCCACTCTGCACTGTGCGAGCTAACTGCAGTGTTTGATATCTAGGAAACGTTGAGTTCTTGTTTTCAAATTTTCACCAATTTCATGTAGAATTGCGTCCAATTTTACTACTGATACTGAAAACAGTCTATTACAAAAATGGAAGGATTTAGTCTTTGTATTAGGATTTTGAACTAGTGTTGATGCTTATCGAATTCAAATTTTAAGACACATTTTCGTTTTGAGTTTAACTGCTGACGATGGCGCTGAAGATCATGTCTAAGGGCAGATGTAAAATAGCGGTGTAAAGTCTTGCGAAGTACGCTAACGATTCCGAAAAACATATTTATATTCATGAGCTGTTACACATAATTAGAATCTGTCATTCGATATTTCTTCCAAAACCCTCACAGCTATTGTGTTGCACCGATTTGACCACGAAACGATTTTGTAGCTCAAAATAGTAGCTGTAATCAATTATAATTATCCCTCTGTACACCCTATCACTTAATTCAAACTGCTCCCCAAAATTAAGTCGAAGTTCGGTTGTCGTTTTAGCTACATGAATAAATTTTGGAAGATTACGGCGTAGAAGTACCAAACTTGCGAGAAGAGCTTTTCAAAATGGTACTCTAATAATGGTTTAGAAGTGAATATTAGGATTCTAACATAATTTCAATAAAAATGACATTCTGCGCTGGATGGAGGCTGTGTATCAAAGTATAAGCTTTTTTATTTTAAGGAATATTAATTATGGTCAAATATGTCAAATTTAGACGAGCCAACTCAGTGCAGTAAAACTGAAAATACTAACATGATATTCAATTGAAAATATCAAGCAATTTTACGAGCACCAAGATCTTTACTCTGATGCATTAACGAATGCATAACTGATACATTAACGTACGTTTGCGATGTCGCAGGACGACAGCTACACCGACGAGCGAATGGATTACATGCACAACGAAGTGGCCTGTGACTACAACGCTGCGCTCACCGGCGCCCTGGCCAAGATGGTCATCCTCAACTCTTAAAATGCTGTTCAATTTAGAATACTTGTACACGAAATTAAGATAATCTGAAGGATATGGCAGCTAAACTGTGTTTTAAATCTCCTTTCGGTTTATGAACCACGTTTCGAGTAGTAGAGTTTGCGTCTTGCTCTAAAAAGTAAACTGGTGTCTACCATGGAAATGAAAGGACTAATGTTCCAGGAAGAATGTACACATTTCAGCGGTAAAGTAAATCAAATAAATTCTGAAAATGGGATGCTGAAAGTGATCTAATATGAAAAATTTGGCAAACCAACGAAAAAACTCTTCTCCATATCCAAATGATTGTATACGAAGCTGCAGCCAGCAACAGGATACCACAACTTAGATCCAACGTGATTCCTAAAAAAATTCTTAGATTTGAGACACGGTAATTTTCATTTTGGAAATAGTTCAGTCGAGTCCAGCCCCACTGAAAGAACGCTCACGTTGAGGCAATTCAGTCTCCAGCAGAACCCGATCTACATGAATTTAAACAGCGTCTCTTTGGTCAGAAATCTATAAAGATTTATGAAAATTTTTACTTCTTAGTGGACGTACATCCAATTTCTGCAAAAATATGTCGATACATAAGGCAACGGCCACGCAGAAACTCAGAGGCAGAGAAAAATAAACACTCAGAATCACTGTATTTAGAAGTCATATTTTCAACCCTCGAATAAACGAACCCCAAGAGATTCATTCAAGTTGTTAAAGCAGTTTTTGCGTGTTTCAGATAAATGCATGAAACTTGAAAACAATTCAAGAGAACCGTGAGTGAAAGATTTGAATCACATTTGAAGGGATTTTCTTGCAAAGCAGAGCAAATATATACTTTGTAAGCTCATGTAAATATACATTTACAGATATTAAACCGACAAGCTCATAAATGTAATTAATGAAATGCGTTCCCGTTGTTTTCTTATGACTAGTTGCAGTCCGGCAAGTGTGATCCACTGCAGAGCCCAAAATCCATAAAATTTTAGTGTATTCTACGGTCCAATATTCTTTCAGTATGTGAATTCATAAATGGATTTTGCCACGACTGTTTATCTCGAAGATGACCACATTGAATAGTCGATCGGGTTGATATCTTGAATTGACGTAAGCATGTGCACCTGAGACAATCACTATGCCGATATCCAGCCAAATAATTATTTATTGTTTGTGCTTTACCGAGTAGAATTTCTATAATGTGGCGTTCCAGGTCTTATAGATCCGTAATTCGCAGCTCTAAGCTCTGCAGTGAATTTTCTTACGTTTCGTCGAGACTTCCACGTAACTTTGAAACTGATAACTCTCTTGCACTCGAGAATCACGATACTGTTAAAGGGTTCCTTTCTTCTTCGAATTTGCGCCTTAGAGAAGGTTTATAGTCTCAAACTAATTAACGTTGCCATGAAAAAACATCGGTCGGGTTCTCAGCACTCTAAAGAGACTCGGAATTTTCCCGTAGAGGCTCAAGCTCGGTGAAACGGCTCCCAGTTAATTCATAGAAGGGGGAAAACTATGTAATGAAAATAAATTGGGAAAAAAAGACATCTACTGCCTAATTCGTTATCATCAACCGTATGATTCACGGAAATAAAACAAGCATATGTTATATCTTCATTGAATTTCAAAGGATATTTATAATTCCAATGAAATTTCAAATGAATGTTAACAGGACATTAAAACATGTTTGCCTTACGATAGAAAAGTTTCGTAACTCTCAGAATGTACAATGAATACATCTCCTCGGCCTGCAGACGAAGGAAATTGAAACGCACATTAAGATAATTAATTTTATTTATCCTAAGCACGTCACGGGAAACCAATGCAAAAAATTTAAGGAGAAGAAATAAGTGAGCAGTAATTCATTCTTGCTAGTCGCCTGTGGCCACCGTTAATAGACGCGAAAAAGACCTACCGTCCAACTGCTCGAGCCTACTGTAATCCTGATTGCCCAAACACGTAATTAACGAGAAAGGATCGCCAAGAACCCTGCATTAAAATTGGTTGCCAAAGAAAAAGAGGCATAAATTTTCAATATGTGCTAGCAAGTACGAAGCACAAAAGAAATACTAAGAGCCCGAAAACACCTGTGCAACATCACTAAATGTACATACGGTGACTTTATCTGATTTCTCCGCTGTTTTTAGGGCTTTTTTTTCAAACTTCATTGCCCTGCGAATCAGATAGCACTGTCCACTTCAATAGCACCGAGAATGTATTAAATCTTTCGTCGGCACGTAGTAGTTCGGGGTCAGTATTTGATGCTCGCCTCATCATGGTTCGGTTTAGTGTGCCTCACTCGCACTCTTGTGTTGACGGGCACTCGTTGCAATGCAACGCTGCTGATTCTTCTGGGCAACGATTTGGGAACTTCCTAATATTCAACAAAAAAAGAGACCAGAGAAACTTGATAGGTTATTTTAAATCGGAAAGATATTTTCGGGAAGATGAACGGCTCGTAAAAAATGACATTTAGAACTTTTGCTCACCAACAGCTACTTATGAAACAGCAATGAATGTCATCTGCTGAAAAACGAGAAAAAAAGCAGTTCCATTTTTTGAAGTAAAAGTGTGATAAACTACTTTTGACTAGGATAGGTAAAATGAAGTGACGTCATTATTTAAAACAAGTTTCAATTTTAAAAATTTAAGAAATTTCTAAAAAATGATTTCAGAAGCGAATTTCGCTCGACCTAAAACAAAGAAGCTATTCAAATCTAGCGTAGCATAACATTCAAAGGCGTGATTTCAGACACTACAGTAGACTTGAATAGGTTCAGGGTTTAGTTCGCCTTCTTCCCCCCAGATTAATGTTCAGTGTTGTTTTCCAATGACGCCGTCGAGCGAATGCGGACGATGTGTGGCCGACCTCCGGCTCAGGAGGGCTGCCCGCCTCTTGGAACCGTGCACCCATAAGCTGACTTCACGCAGCCGCACATTTTCCCCAAGTGTTCACAAAGTCGACGGGTCTAGCGAACAAATAGTTGAGATTGGCTCAAGCGAGAATTCTTTCTCATCTAATGTTTGCTGGGAAGAATTGCGAATATTTTAACCCAGAATATGTTAAAACAAATTCTCAATATTACAAAAAAAATTCTGATACTTCTAAAAAAATACTAATTAATTATCCTAACATTATACAAGAACAGCACGTCGTCTATGCTTCACCTAAATTTTGAGCAAATATCGTAATCGTTAATATTCTCTGACTCTAAAAGCCAGCGGAAATTTGTAAATGCGTACATCAGAGGCCTTCGAAACTAAATTATCGAAGAACATAAATAAGTTTGGGCATACATGGGCAATGAGGAAAGAGATATTTCATACATATTCGGCCAACGTTGCCACGCTAACCAGCTTTGGTCGTTTAGAAAGACTAAAATATTTTCATATTTTATTTTGATGAAGAGTTCTTCTTAAAACTGACCGAGCGAGTTAGTTAATAATCCAATCACATATTCCTTTGAAATTGAGACACTTTCAATTTTGTTAGGGAAGCGTTTCCAGGGGCAATTCTTGTTTACACATGACAAATCATCCAAAAAATACCTTGCCAAACTTTAGAGCATATTTTTGAATGTATAAAGCTTAATTTAGTGATCATTTGACTAATGTGAGAGTGGCCATTTTTATAGTTCAACTATAATCACAACCAACACAACAATAGAAGATCAGTTCTTCTGAGAAATGCGGAAAAAAGCCACACGAAAAACAAAAATCATAAAATGAGTTACTTGACTTATATAAAAAGTAACAGACACTTACCGTTCATTTTCTGGTGAACTTTCTGACCATTGCATCTACATGAAATGAACACTGAAAGATATGCTTTACTTTTCATCAGTTGGGAGATCCAATAAAGAAGGATTTGAGCTGCGCTACTTTTTAGACTATTCTGAGACGCATGTTTTCTCTCCTATAATATATGACACGATTATTAAGAAATATAACAGTTAAATTAATAATACAATGCATTGATAAAGTATATTTTATTACCTCAATAACTGTAGCATAACGTACGAGCTGGAAAACTTTTTTGACGCCTCTAATTTTAGTTACAAATTTTAAGAGCGTGAAATTGCAAATTAGGTTTAGCTTTAAATTGAGGGAAAAATGAAAAATTTCTGAAATCAATTCAATAAGCGGTAACCAGTTCCACCGCTTCCCTAGTTTGAATATATCAGAGGCCGGAGCTTTACATGTATATGTGGTAAAAATGTTGGGTTACACAATGGTTGCATTATTATAACTTCCATTTTTGACTTTAATTTTGCTCTTTGGTATCATCTGAACTGATATTCATTTATGATCGTTGCACTTGGCGTCAATAATCGATACCATAACTCAATTTTTTAGGTAGTTTTTACCAGGATACCTACGTTACTCTCCGGTGTGTCAGACAGTATGAATGAATTCAGTTTGCCAATATATTGTATACAATTCAAATTTCAACATAACCAAATTTTAATTCAAAATTAAAGCGTTCTGCCCTCGCATTAGCAGAAGTTGCGAACCAAGAACTGCTATTGTATTCAAGTAAGCCTGTCCTCAAACAAGCTGGGTTCCGCTCCGCAGCCTGAGGCACCGAGATATGAAAGACGGAAGTTTGGCGCAGTGAAAGAGCCTCTCCAGTTTGATTCATCCCATGATACAGAGAGGCATTGTCTTACAATATCACTCCACACCGCTAAGGTAAAAAAAGAATGTGATCGTAATATTGTTCTTCCCCACAACACCATCTTGTTAGGAATAAAGTCAATCGTAGGTTACGTATACATAAGTATTTTAATGAACGATGTTACATTAATTGCACCAATACTTCACCTCGAATAATCAATTTTCTTCTTGGTAAAAACACATACACACACGTGATGTTTATAGCTCGATCCTTCAATCCATGCATTCATCCATCTATCCATTCATCAATTCATCCACGAATACATTTCTTCATTCTTTCATCCATCCATCTATTCATTCATCCATTTATTCAAACTTTTAGACATGTAGGAAGCCTGCCACTCATTTCGGGTTTGTAACATTTATTTGCTGTTATAAGCCTGATCTGTTCGGCCATAACTTTTCAAACCACGAAATATTGTGTTAAAAGTTCCCAATTTTTGAGCTGGTTTGAAAACTTCTGGTAGTGGACTAAAAACGTTCCTTCCCCTTTCACGCTGAGAGGATAGCTCGTTCTAAAAGCTTTCTTTTCAAGTCTAACTAATTTGGCGCAGGGACAGCTCTCAGCGTGAATTTGAAAACATCAGAAAATCTACGATTTGAATGTGCTTCTCACATTTCTTCCTTGTATCTCAAACTTCAAAATCAACATCTCCAATCGCTGTACTTGAAATGATTGCTACAAGGAACGCTTAACTACTTTCCACTTGGCCACTTCCCAACGTTGGGAAACGTTCGAAGTCGTTGATTGCATTTGCGATTCAATGTCTGTGCTATACAATAAAAATGAAGTTTCCTCGTGCTCTCCTTATCTCGGTCACGTGAGGAAAATATCGTTGAGGGTTGTTTTGATAAAAATACACAATCTGTGGGAATATTACAAAAGGCTAACGCAGATGTCATTTCCCACGAAGGTGGAATCAAAGTTTTTTGGATATCCGTCATTTGGAAAAGCTTGAAAGGATGATAGAGTAGTCACCTAGACCGATCATCGCCAAATAATTTTAATGTGTTCAACTACAAATCTGCGAACGCGACGTTCAGCTCCCAACATTGCAAAGTTTGGAAGGCTGAAAAAAATTCTATATCAGTTGAACGATAAAGTTGATGTACTGTATGCTATAGCACTCTTTTTATAATTGTTAAAATTCTATTCATAATATCATCATCTTCAGTGAGCAAAGATTGTTTCCCTGCACAGCGCAAGCAGAATACATCAAATAAACACAGTGAAAGTAAAATATAATACTGATATGTATTTGATTACTGTTAGTGAAGATATCTTATTTTTTTCTTCTCCAAAATACACGTAGAAAGGAAAATCAACAGTTATTGTTGGATGGTACGTATAAGAGTCAATTTTAAGTGCCCATCATAAAGCACCTAGTGATATCTTTCAATATTTTACTCTTAGAGAGACCACGTCCATCGTATCATAACTCTGAAAGACGGTGAGCAGTATAGATTGTGTGAGAACCTCGATGTTCCATCGATAGCAGACTCGATGCGCCGATAATTGGCATAAATACTGTCTAGGAGAATATTTCGGTAGTCAGACTTACACGTGACAATGGCCTCGACAGTCGTGACTGCTCTATTGCTGCTGGCATCGGGTGAGTGCGTTCTTCTATAGTAGCTTTAATTATAACTTTCCATGTTATGCCAACAGGCGTCTGAGAATTTGCGTCTTAGGAATACCATGTACGGACTCGCGTATTTCCTTCAGTTATAGGGAAATAATTAAATTCGTGACTGAAATGCTGCAGTAAACAATATGTAATGTCAGTCGTGTAGATTAATATGCCAATGGATTAATTTCATCAAAATCGGTCGTACCGTGCATGGGTGAGACATCAAAGCTAAACGAAAACGCACCGAAGTAAAACACATAAATGACTCGCCATGAAACATTTTTAATGAGTGTGAGAGTTCAAATAATTCATTTTTTCTGATTAATAATTTGATGGGCCTCGTTCATAACTTTGCAGTGATAACGTAATCAAAAATTATCACATGCCAATGCGATAAAGTTCTCAATCGGTGAATGTTTTAATTCCCATCTAAGAAAATGTTGTGAAATGCAAGCGAAGAAAAACTTTCTGAACCCAAAATGTTGCAATAAGTTTATATTAATTTTCCCCTCTTTTGCCGTAAGTTACTCTCAATGCCCGCGGAGATGTGATGAGGCATTATTTTGAATCTTAATCTCAATTTCGAGTAAAATAAGTTACATAAAATATACATTACAAGTAATAGTTTTCAAAAGGTATAGTGGTGAAATTGTTGATACAGTTGGAAAATGAAAACATAATTACGATATCAATAATAAAAAACATGGCCTTTCACTTTCATACAGTACTCGTAAAAATCTTCACTTATATTTTTGAGGAGATTCGAGGAATTTTTCTAGGGATGTTCGTCTATGGCTACAAATTCTATTTCCTAGAGATTTTTCGGAGCTCGATGACTTGTAAAACCTTCAATTACAGCCAAATTTTCTCATTGGAGTCAAGGCAAGATTGATTGATGGAAATGGTAAAACTGCTATTTTCATTTTACCTGGCCTAACGTTCACCGATTTAGACGCAAATATGTATGCAAACCTGAGGTCATCTTATATTTTGCTGGAAGGGGAATCGTCGGCCTAGAAGAAGGCGTTTAGGCTATAACTTTAGGTTTTCATCCAAGGTATTCACACCATCATGAGACTTCTCAATTCTTTTAATCTAAATAAATTCTCCAGTGCCACTTGAAGAGAGAGCACTACGGATCATGAAATGATGTCGAAACTCTTTTCTTAATTTCTAACTTTTTTTAGTTGGGAAGAAAGTATCACCTTTATTACGCCGAATGTTCTTGACACTATTTCCGAAAAGCTCGATTTTCGTTTCATCATTCCATCGTACTCGTTTCCAGAAGCAATTTTCCTTATCGAAGTCAGTTTTAGCAATGCTTATTCAGGTAGCACCATCACATAATTTATGAAGAAGTGTTCGTCGTGGTCAATAACAACGCGGTCTATTCTTGTTCAAATGCCGCCGTATTGTGCGAGTGCTCGTGCTGGTAATTTGCGTATCCAACACCTTGGCCATGCCATTCGCCAAAACTCTGAGGCTTATATCATCTTTACGACCCAGTTTTCGTACATTTCTAGCAGACAGTTTCTGTTTCCTTTCACGCTCAGTTGAAGTGTCCGCTCTTCCAAACTGACTAAGCTTCTTTTTAACAAATCGCACTGTTTATCTCGGAAGGACGAAGAGCTTATAAAAATTACCATAACTATTTCTTGATTTACTATGGTTAATAATTTTCTGTCTCAAGTCAGTTCTGAGGTCTCTTGCCGTTCCCATAGGGGCCTTGACGTGTGAATGACTTGGCGTAAAATTTCTTACACCACATTATGTTTCTTAGATCGAATTCGTCAGATTATTTTATCTAACAATAATCTTGAACGATTTCAACAATATGTAGAATAATATCAATACTATATTATTAAAGTATGATTATTAGAAGTAAGATGATTTTTCCCGACTGTATTAATAATTTTGGCTTCATACTTTGTGCTAGAGTTGTTTTTATCTCAATTCCATGTAACTTATTCTTCTCAAAATTTAGCTTTACATTCTTTTTGCGTGCCTATAAACATATGAAAAAATTAGGACAGTACGAACGTAATATTTAAAAAAATTAGTGAAAACATTGAATATTGGAGAGCGTCGTAGTAGTTTCCTCGCTAATTGTGGATAATTATAAACTATGTAAAGATATTATGCTTAAACATTACATACATGAAGTACACAAATATATACTGTACCTTGGTCAGGTAAAAATTATAACTAATTCATAAAGCTTACACCGACTTTTCACGACTGATCAGCGGGTTGACTGATTTCGGAAAATTATTCTTCGCTCACGATCACTAATGTCATACGTATGTTTAGCTTTCTTATTCAAATTTTATGACGCTACCATGCGCATGTGATCATGTAGGACATTGTGTGGAGTTGACAGAATAATATATATGCTAGCTTATGTACATAGGAGTAAAAAATAATAATCTCACTGTTAACTATTCAATCATTTCGACACCAAATTCTGCGCATGCGCGCAAATTGCCAGCAAGCGTCATTATTTCTAAAAACTGAACAAATTTTTGAGGGAATCCCTCCGTATAAAAACTTTTACAATTCAATTCTTGAAATACGTGAAAATGTTCCTGAAATCCAATTACGAAAAGGCAGGCTTTGATGATAACCTTTTGTAATATCAATTCAGAAATAACTCATCTGAAAGATGTCTTTATGAATCACAGCAGTGATCACATCTGGATAATAAATTGAGGTACGAACACCCAGTTGACTAAAAGCTGTAGTGAATGGAAAAAATCAAGAATCGGAATTGGTTACCGCATATGAATGTCCATTAATGAAATATTCATTTTCCTTTGTGCGAACACAGTTTAAACTACGTAAGACTCTTACGGGAGACTATTCAAATTTTTGTTTTAAATGCCTCCCGTGATTCTAATGTATTGTTTGAACGTAGAAAGAGTCCCTTTGCTTGATGATTAATGTACATTTCCGTGGTGGGTGCTGCGCAGGCGCGTTGGTGCTTGCAGCGGGGCCCGACTGTCCGTCCACAGGTGCGGGCCGCTACGATTACAAGGAGGTCAGAACCCTATCGTACTATGCATTTTAAAGTGAAAATGCTTAAGGCATTTTTGTAGAGTACGAGGTTATGATAGAAAAACTACGATCGATTATTTTCCAACAATGTGGACACCGTATTGCCAGAGTGCAGCGGTCATTTCATGGTACGTTGATAATTCGACTTAAGTTTTACCTATGTGGCTAAAATTCTTTGAAATTTTTATTTATTTCTGAGTTCAGTTAATAGTCATGAAGGGAGGACGAGGAATTTGTTGGAATATCCTTCTTTCGGGGGACGTTTAAACGCATTATGTGAATGGAGTAGTAATTTTTGAACACGAAAAGTAAACAATACGAATTCGCTCTTATTTGTGGTGTTAGTGTTTAGTATTTGTGGTGTGGTCCTTCGTGAGACTTAACTTTAGTTTTGTGGCTAGAAGATGGACGATTCGAAAAAAATTTTGTTGCAAGTTTCTACAGTAACTTTTTTTGTTTCTTGACAACAAAGATGAATCGCATCTGTATTGCTCCCCTAAACCTGCGACTACTATTGCTAAGGAATAGGTTTGAGCATTTTGCATGGACTTGTTTTTAGTTGCTCCGCAATGATTGGACGAAAATACGATATCTTGGATAAGAAAAAAATGGCTATAGCATTTCATCGGGCACCCAGCGTAGGAAGTAGCGGAATTCGCTGGTGTTTCATTCCGCCTTGCTATGCGGGTCTACCAACAATCGAAACAGTCTAGTACATTCTGTAATTCAAGGCAAAATTGTGGTCGCAAAAAATTCAAACCGATAGAGACCACCGCCGTGCGTTGAATTGTTGACGGGAATCGCTTTGTATCAAGGATGTAACTTCTGCGAAACGTCAATGAAAGCCCTTCTCATGCTGTTTCTGAACGAGCCCTTAGTAGGGAACGCCATCCAATGGATATATGGAGCAAAGTAACGCGTAAACGTCCGATGATAACTCCTACCCATAAGATCACTCGTTTAATTAATTAAACATGGCCAAAGTACACATAAACGAGACTACAAAAGAGTGAAGTGTCATTTATTTAGATAAATGAGAAAATAAGAGCGAAGGTCCGACAAGGTAAAGCAATTACACAATATACTTTCATGCACATACAGTAAATACATACTCACAACTTCTTCAGTCTGCTAAGTCGCTACGTCCGGAAGGAAATGTGTTGTCGCACCAAACGTGGCAGTGGAACGTGTCAAGGTGATGAGTTCTTTCAGAGCGTGGAGTGAAGGGAAGGGGGCAGTAGGGGCTGACTGCAGTTGCGAGTCGTCTGCCTAGATCTGGCGAGACTCTCGAGTAGTCCGGTGATGGAGACCAAACTGCGTATCGGTCTTTACGTCTGCCTAGATCTGGCGAGACTCGCGAGTAGTCCGGTGATGGAGACCAAACTGTGTCCCGGTCTTTACGGTTCGGCTGTCAGACTTATGTGTTCGAAGCTCGGACCACGAGCGAAGGAGTTACGCTCTTCGGATTTAGGCCATAGTCACTTTGTCATGTTAGATTCCTTGGAGTATTCCGTGAGATATGCTTATAAAGGTTTTTTCTCTCTACTATGTGTGATTATTCAACCGACCGGATCTGAAGGGAAACTATAACGCATAATCACTCGCGTGACCACGATGAGAAATCTCCGTGTGAAACTCCATGATGAGAGTAACTGGGATGATTCTGCGGGAGGTATTTATTGTATGCCACGTGAATGATTCCTGAGCTTGGAATTCTAGAACGGCTGCTGCGATTCCCATTCAGCCCGATTCCCACGAAGTGAGCTGGGAAGCAGCTTTCAGTTCGTTGATTTACTTTTCATGAAGCTCGTCGATAGATCCTGTCGAGTGATCTAGCAACAGTCATGTATAAGTACAGTGTAAAATCACACATATTTTACAATACTCTTTTTGTCCCTGGGGGAGTAAGTTATACATTAGCAGATCTACCCGGACCTCAAGGAGTTGATGCTCATAAAAGACGACCTCAAGATTATCAAGAAGACCATGCACGAGGTGAAGGAAACGATTACATCAAGTTTTATGCGATACATATTTGCATAAAAAACAGGTAAAAGGGGCTTTTTGGGGCCCCCATAGTAGCGCTTTTTTTACATGTTTTTACACGCTGAGTAGCGGTAACTGAGAAACGGAGTCGTTAGTTGTGGCTTGCGATTTAGAAAATATAAAATATAAAAGATGCAGCTGTTGCAGCAAGCCAAAGTAGTGAAATTAGAGTTAGCGGCTGGAAAACTTTTACCAATATACCCACCTCTGTGAGTTGCTGAATTAATTAGCCTGTAAAAAATTAGCTAATAAATATAAAAATTATGTCATCGAAATAATTTAACGGATTAATTGACTTCCCAATATTCGATTTTCAATGAACAGTTCATTATTAATTGAACGTTTACTATCTCATTTTGCCATCAATTATTAATCAACATTATTCTTCAACTATCACACCTGTCAAATATTCGTAATTAATCTTTTAAAAATAATGATATAATATCCCTGTGTGACATAGTCCTTTATTCACGTAAAGTGCCGTTTGTATTTATCGCTCGCCGCCCAATGAAAAGCCGGTGCCGTTGCCCCAGGTGCTGTGCATGAGCTTCCTGTTCTACGAGGCGCAGCGCTCCGGAGTGTTGCCTCCAGACCAGCGCGTCACTTGGCGGAGGGACTCGGCCCTCCTTGACGGCCAAGATAACGGACTCAACCTCACCGGCGGGTATTATGACGGTGAGGTATTATGACGGANGGTATTGTGATGGACTCAACCTCACCGGCGGGTATTATGACGAACTCGATCTCACCGGCGGGTATTATGACGAACTCGACCTCATCGGAGGGTGTTATGACGATGAGGTATTATGATGGATTCAACCTCTCTGTGGTAGGTATTATGATGGTGAGGTATTATGACGGATTCAACCTCACCGGTGGGAGCGATTAAAATACTGTAAAAAATTCAAATGCCAAGCATGGCTCAAAAATGCAACAAATAGAGTTTTAGTGACATTGCTCATTAGTTAAATACATGTAGTAGTGTTTTTAGATGTCTAATGTTATATGAGTCATCAAAAGAATATGCCATAGAAAAAAGACTACGTTAATGTTAGGATTTAATAATTGTTTATATAGTTGACGAAAGTTAATAAAATCATTCGACGCATTTATAGCAACAACGCCTAATTTTCTACGTTATGACTAACAGAGGCAAATTTGTTCTCAATAAAGTGATGGATTAATCTGTGTCTTGGGTTGCGGATGCTAACTTTTGTTGTTCCTTTCCTGTCTTTTAAAGGGTAGGCGTTTTATCGCAGAAATTGAAACATGAATGACTATCATTTTTCTCTAAATTGCAAGCTTATGTTTGATAGCAACTTTTTTGAGATTGTGTACAAACAACCTAAGCATCAGAAAAAGTACTGTTTTAGGAGAAAAGAAGATACTGAAAATTAAATACTTATCATCATTACACGCCTCAGGTGGATGTTCCTATTTCACCATAGGCCTTGTGATTTGAAGGTAGAGTGATGCAGCTCTTGGTCCGATTGATGTGAAAACAAAACGCTGTATTCGGAGCGATTTGAGTTCAGTTTATTGCATCTGTAATTTCTTGCCGTACTGAGATTAATTGTTTCAGTTTATTTACTGAGATTAATTGTTCCAGTTTATTTACTCTGAGTGTGTAACTGAGTTTGTCTTTACACAGCGGGTGACCACGTCAAGTTCAACTTCCCCATGGCCTTCGTG
>VOMN01128661.1:0-14521 GCA_014899125.1 Orchestia grillus
ATTTTGGCGAACGACAGCTAGGGTTTTGTCGTACCGTCACACACGGAAAAATAATGATAAACACATTTAAAGGTCTCCACATATGCCATTTGAATGCACGTGGGAGACTGCACGAACTGAATATTAGGACTGAATAATGAAATGCACGAAGATTGAATAATAAAAAAAAAAACAGGGTAATACACAGAGGTAATTACGCGGGCTACTGGCGAAAACAAATGTGTTACGTTCAAATGTGTTCACAGTTTCTATTTTCCTAGGACCAAAAAACAGTGAACGGAAGTACCATAAACAAATAAATCATTCTCTGGGTTGCTCACGTGATAAGACATCGACCTGACGACCTCAAGCAATGAATTCGCACTCGTCCCTAATCCCAGATACAGATGAGCCTCAACTCCCCGGAAGCACACACAACACCACTGGACTGGTGACGTTGAGTAAAATCAAAACTACCCGAGCTAGTTCACCCTACACTCAAATCAGACATTTGCCATCTCCCTACGTTACAGTCGTCATTTAGCTCACCCCAGGTTTGCACAAAGAGTGGAGCGGCTCTGCGCTCAACTTAACCTCGCCATCTTAACACATTGAATTCAACGCTTATCTCATCCGAGCTTGGCTCGGAGGAGCGAAGTTTCTTTATACTCCTCAAAATACTCTTCGAGACAACGCATAGTTCAACTGAGTTCCGCTCATAGAAGCAGAACTGCTCAACAATGCTCATTCACTTCACCAGAAGCCCTTCGAGAAATCGTGCAGACACGCCATCTATCATATATGAGTATGACTTATCAGCATAGTACGCATCGGAAATTCAAACTGAAGTCAACGCTTTTTTCGAAATCCTTCTTGCAACAATGAGCCCGGCATAGTCTACAAACCTTTTCTAAGCTTTTAATCCCGGCAACGAGTCATTGCGTACATCCACCTCAGACTTCGTTAAAGTCGCTGATCATCAACTACGAACGACGTTGTAGGGTTAAAATCAGCGGGATCACAATGAGGCCCAACCGTAAAATGTTGCTACTATCTGATGAGAGACCAAGTATAATTAGCTTGCTTGCTACGATGATGATATTTTCTGGAAAAAGAATGACCCACCGTCGGGTCACATCCCAGGAAACTTGTTGATATAGATTGTTATAATCTTTCATGTGCCTTCTTTTTCGCTTCTCGCTCTTGCACTCAATTTTCTACATTTTCATACGCTAAACACAAGCTAAAAACTATTTAAAAGTAATCTGTGATCGAGGGAGTTTTCATTATTTCTAACTTCATAGTGAGCTACAAAATTAGACAGGAAATAACTTGGGTATTTGTATACCATGATATAATGAATAATACATGTTGAAACCTACAATGAACCTTATCAACGACCATATGATCTGGTTTAAAAAAGCTCAATTTTTTAAAACAACGAAGAGTAAAAAGATCTTGACAGTTGCTCAGTTTATAGATAGAAGAAAAATGCAAAATTTAAAGAAAGAAAGAAGCTTCATTGATCAAACGGTTGAACAGAGTGAGAAAGTGAGTAAATGAATTTTATTGATTTGATAATAGATTTTTTGCCTTAGTTATATGAATCATTTTACTACGATGTAAACCATTGTCTAATATGAAACGACACAGTTTAGGTTTAAGCATTTCATGCACAAGTAGAAGCCGAATGTCACATGCATGAAAATAATTCAAATACACTAGATATAAAAAAAGTGACTCCTAATACAACTTAGACTAAAATTTATTTATTTCCATTGCTTTTTTAAATTAATTTCTATATGTTTCTATCGAGAACGGCTTGCCAAGATTTGAAGTTCGACCTTTTTTCAAACCGGATTGTCGTGAACGAATTTGAAGCTCCTGATTCAAATTGTGAAACTAAACCGTTCAGTCGTGTGTGACTTAGTGTAATATTTGATATTTTTACGTAATAACGATGCCTAAAATGGTAAAAGGGCTGCCTGAAAGGTAATATATGTGAATTGTTGTATTGCTGCATTCCAAATATAGGTGACCTCATTTTATTTTATTTTTTCCATTCACAATCGTTGTCTTCTGCCACAAACTTCTACACCAAATGAACATACTAGGATCCTTAGGAGGCTATTGTGTGCGAATAAAATTATTTTTTAGCTATTGTTGCTAGTATATGTTATTAACTGGGAAAATTTGATTTTCCTGTAATTTATCTTACTACCCTGTAGCACAGAGTCTTTTGTTAAATACTCAATTTACTTATAGTATTAATAAAATTTGACTTTTTTCATATTTTTCCAAAATTTGCCTTATATGAGATCTCCAAAGATGATAATTTTGTCTAATTTGCAGTAAGTAATGACTTTAATGGCTTATGTATTAGATTGCATAACCTGTACATGTTTTTAGTGCTTAAATTATTTCAGTAATTGAACTGCAGCATGCTTGGACAAAGAAATCACAACAGCATTATCAATATTTACCATAAAACTGTCGTTATCTTAAATCAATGCTAAGAGTAGCTTTATGCAATAGTCTAATATTATTTTTTTCAATTGGTTATTACTGAGTTGAGCCTTCAATCTAAACTAGGAAGTATTTTTCAACATGAATAAATTCACAGTGTAATTTTAGAAATTAGCGGCAGAATGTTGATTTCTAGTTCATTTTTCAAAAGGCTTGACCTCACATTTGTGACTCGAGCTTCATTGCAGTGATTCATTATACTGGTGACACGGCGTGGCAGAGGTGCTGCAATAGATACAGTTTTTTGTGTTTTGCTAAAACCTTGAAAAAAGAGAAAATTTTCATCAGGTTTATTTAGAAGTAGCATATTATGAAAATAATGAAATTACACTAATTTTATAAATGACTCAAATACCTAAATTTTTCATTACACTTATAGGACTTTTATTACATTTTTTTCATCTTCCTACCTTCCAAGGGTTTTTTAGAAGAAGCTCTAAAAATGCAACAGTGCACCACACCTCAAAGAAAGCTTTAATTTCTAATTGAAACTTTTGCAGATTAATGGACTCATTTTTGCAAAAATCATTATTTTAGGGAACAAATATTTGGGCTAAAATTACAATATCTATTACAATATTTATAAAATATATATATTTATATATATGTATTTTAATATCTGTTGAAAATTGATGTCTGATGTGTGATAATTTTTCTTGGCATTTATTATATATTTTATAATTAACTTGAGTTAATATTGTGAAGACTAATGTTCATAATCTTCTCATGATCTCATCAAAGATCTTGAAGAACCTATAAGTCCTATATAATAATATTACTCCAAGTTTAAACATAATTTTATTAAATTATTACATTTCTTATCACTCTGAAAAAGAAATTTCCTAAAAAAATTCATAGATGTAGATTCTCATTTCCGTATTTATAATCGGTATAGTTTTAATAAAGAAGGCATTCTGGCTAATTTTTACCTATGAATCCTCATTACAAAATGTATTTTGAATTGTAGAGTACTTTTATCCATTTTTGATGAATATGAAACCTGATAACAATTTGTGTTTTGAGGTATTGATGATTTAGTAGCAACTTAATCTGCAGTAATCATGTTACAAGATTTAAGGATAAAACAATCTTATCCAACTTAACCTAACCTGATGCAACCTAGCCAAATCTATTTTAAGCATTATTAACCAAATTAACTTTTATGAATTGCCATTTTAGAAATCAAACAATGCTAAAGAAAACATCAAAATATTGCCAGAATTTGTGTATTGGAGGTTTTAATGTAAAAATTAACCAGCAGTCCTCATCAGCGATGCAGAAAATTACATTATTTCGTAATTTTCACCAGATTTAATTTCAATTTTAATATCATGCGGATGCTAGTTTTGCTGCTAACATGGAGACTTGTAATGGCAGAATGCCAAGCAGATTGCCAAGACCATTATTCTAATTGAAACTTTATTGTTACTGCTCAATCCTTGTTTTATAAGGTTATGAAGTAATTGACTAGATCTGCTTTGATCTTTTATATGTATATAGCAGGATTTAATACAAGACTCAATAATGTTTTGTTGATATCAAATTTTTGAATAAAGTGAGCCCATAACTCTTAGGAATTACTGTCAACAGTTAACTGCTGGCTGGAAGTGTCCAACAAATAAATTGTTTCAAATTGAGGGTCTAATTTGTGCTGCTGGATGTATCTGAAGTTGTATCTTTCTTGTGCATTTGTATTTATATTCTGTCATTTAAAAGGGACTGTCTCATCACTTTTTTGCATATATGAAATTTTTCCGTTTTTCTGCTTATATCATCAAAAATGTATACTGAATAATGCAAGTTTTGTGCAAATAAAATGGTTGGAACGGAAGTTACGGGGGTGAAAAGAGGAGAGAGATGATGGAGTTCCAGATGGTCTAGAAGTGGGACAATATGGGCATTTAGCTATATTTTTCTGATGTATTATTGTAAAATATACATTTATAAGTGTATTAGAATGTATAACAGAAGTGTTATACATATTCACATATGTTAATTCACCTATGCCACATATGTCATCCACAGTTCATCCACATTTGCCATACTTTACAGGCCAGGGTGTAATTTTATGTATTGAACACAGAATGTTTACTCACACATGCACACACACATCTTATTTTTCCAAACTTGTGTTCCTTTTTTGTGACAGCTTCATGCGAGTTGTGTTGGGGTTTGGTAGGTATGAGCAGTTAAACAAGCTTGAGCATACTTTGTGTTGCCTCATTAATATCCTCAACTGAAAGGTAATATTGCAATGTTTGTACAAAGTTAGCAATCAACTTGACAGTGATCAACACAAAATTCACTAGAAGTAGACAAAATTGTAGGCATAATATTAGTGGTGTATTTATATGGAGGGGTTTGCATTTTGCATTTCAACTAGTGAATTTAAACAACACTAAGGTGTGAATGCTGAAATTTGATCCTCAATTCTCAAGAAATGAAATCCACATTTGCCACATGAACTTAAATGCACATAGTGTAATCTTCTTTCCTTAGCTAAACTTTAAAAGAACTATTTAATGCTTCAAATAGAATAACAATGAAGGTCTAGAGCAATGGAATCTCCATAGTCACACTACTGTATAATGAACTGATATGCATTCATGTTTGAACTTTGAAAGTGAGCTTATGGTTACAGTTGATATATCTACTATATGTCCAGTAAAATTTATAATCTAAAGCATAATCATACTTTAGATAAATTTGCTATTGTTAAGTATTTATTAGAAGGGTTCACACCAATTTTCCAGTGGCTCAAAAAATTTCTGATTAGTACATAAGTAACCTAGATGTGTGCATAATTTTTCTAATTTAAGATGAAATAAATATACAGGCTGTGAGAGTTATTTGAGGAGATTCATAGTATGTTGAATAATCAATAACATTTTGGTAAAAAATGTATGGTTTAATTAAATCAAATTAGTCCATGAAGCCACCTTTAGCTCCATTGTATGTCCCAATTCATTGAAACACTGAAAATAATTGGTCCATATTTATTTTGGACGTCACCCGACAATGGTGGCCTTCAGTGAAGCTATTGTACCGTAAGAATGCTGATTAGTCTCCCTTTCAACAATACTGGATACATAATAGTCCATAAAATTTAAATCTGAAAAGTTTTAGGGCTACAAATTGGGGTCACATAGTTGTTAAAATTCTTTGATGACCAATCTTGGGATGCAATGACTTATTGAGAAGGTACTGAGTCTTGTTGAAAGATGTATAACTTCCATTGGATACTTTATCTGTTCAAGGTTTACCAACCATTTTTAGAATATTAATGTATCCAGCAGCATTAACTCAAAGACCCTTTGGAAAATGTTAGATGGCATGACATGAGCTTCACTGCTCACAACTTCTGAAACAACAGTAGCATATGGGTAACTATTGTTTATGCAACACAGCTCTATGTACTCTAAATTATCGATATTTTATTCTGTGTATCAAGTAACATGTCTTAGCAGTATGTTCTTATTCTCATGGTCTATATTTTAGTACGACTTTTGATTTTTCCATGTATAACAAAGTATTTCAGCGAATTTCTGTCACACTGCAAAGATTTGTATTTGTGATTTAAACTTTGTGAATTCAGCTTTGAAGATTTTTCATCACATTGCTGTGGGCAAGGGCAATCAGCTAACAAAATAGAAATCAAAGTTTTAAATGTTGATACCATTTGCATTTTACTGTGCCACTGAATACTTGTTTAGTTATTGCCAATTGATTTACCATATCCTGCGTCATGTATGCCACATATTCTGGGAATGAATGATTATGTCTTTCTCTCTAACAGCGTAAGTTCACACAAAACTTTGAACTTGCATCACACCATTAATATGCATCTCACAAAAGCTAGATAGTGCAAATAGTTCAACCATACAGCAACTCTAATTTAAATTATGAATGTCTCCTTTTGCACAATTCGTAAAACAAGTTGAACTATCTTACGTATCAGACAATCAAGGTTGTCCGTCCAAAATTCAAAACTACGCGCTTTGAACTTAGAGAGATTTGCCTAAAAATTATGCAATGATTTTGGGTAATGTTAACTTCTGATACCTATCTCCAAATTATGATTCACAATTTAATTTGACTTCCACACTCAATTTTAAGGCTGTTGTCTGTTGTTCGTGTGAATCATGACTTTTTTGTTGTCATTTTGTGGCCTGCCTTATGTATGAAAGAATCCAGACTTTCACATTTATTTTGTTTTTTTCATTTTTCATACTTTATTGTCTTTTTTCCTCTAAATTTTAAACTTACTTTTTCTATGTGCCAGGGATCCTGTTTGGGAATACACCTTGTGGATAGGTTCCTCACTATCTATAGTCTATTTTAATGGTCCCATCTCTTCATTCTCTTTGGTTTACATTTCATGCGAGCTGGAAACTTTGAAATGAACAATAATCTAATGTTTCATTCAGTCAATATAATAAAATTATGCATTTGTTTAGATTTTACAAACATAAGTTCTTCAAATTTGCTAACTACCTGTGCAATGGTGCATGACATTGCAGCTTTGGTGTCAGGCAGCAGTTGCAGCCCTCAGGTTTACATGTGGAGATTTTCAGGCCTTCAGTTGGTGGCTGTTGGTAGTAATTTATTGGGATTTACTCATTTCTCATTTTTATAAAATATCATTGGGCAAACAACTACCTAATTTATCTTAAATTACCTATGCTCAGCTACAGTCTGTCAAGTGGTGTTCAAATCAACCCATGCTAGGACAGGTCTATTTCAAACTCACACTAATTCACTAACTAATGAAAGTATCCATTTTAGGTATTAACAGAGATTTGAAATTTCTATTGTACTTTTGTTAGTAATTCTCAATGTTTTGCTATTTTCTAATTGAAATTTTATTGTTCTATTTGCATTGTTTTGTCTTATTTTTTTACCATTGTTTTGAGGTGAAGATTCTGTTACATATTTTTACTCATATTTTATTTAATATGTATGTACCAAAGGATATTTTTTCAAGTTTTACAGTATTCTGTAATGTAATTTTTTCTTGCATGTGTTATGGCACCTGGATTATTGGTAGTGGTTTAGTTTCCTGAATTTCTTCACTGTGGATTAAATAATGATGTACTAGTTTCATGATGATCAATTTGTAGGCATTCCATGCACCTGCTATTTATGTTCTTTCCTAATGTGCTGTCACACAGGTTTTAGTAGATTTATTGGTCATAATGTTACATTGTTTACCTTAAAGTATTTATTTCTTGTTGTGGTGTTCATGTCATTTCTGATCAATGTTGTCCATGTCTAATGTTGTTTTTTAACTAACCACGAGCTTGGATTGTAAAAAAAATTTCTATGTGCCATTAAAACATTTCCTGTGGCATGCTTGGCATAATAATAGTTAACATTGTAATATCCCGTTTCATGTTGCAACTCATCTACACCAGGCATTTTAAGCACTTGAAACTGAATTTCTTTAGTTTAAAATTTGTAGGTTAGGCTGTGCTTCATGATCGTGTGAGATTTCTGTAGCTTGTGGCTGTTTATTCCCAGATGGCTGGACTACAGCAACATGGGGCGCCGTGTGCCGGGCACCCGCTTCATCTGCTTCAAAGTCCCTCTTGACAAGGTGAGCACAACTCGCTCTTTAGGGATAATCCTAGTAACTCTATTTATTAACTACGAAGTTAGTTTGCCGTAAGGTTCCATTTTTTTAGCTTGGCACGAAAAACTAGCTGCAAATTTATGTTGGTGCGTATGTAATATGACTGCATTTAGCTTTGTGGTGAAAACTAGCTGCAGCCGTTCGTGTATTTGCTAAACGACTGCAATTAGCTTTGTGGGAAAAGCGAGCTGCATCCCATGAAACCGGACCGACCGAAGGTACTTCTATTCAATAAAGGGTTAAAATTCGCTTTACCTTTCAAAAAAGACACGAGTCCTTTTGGTCGTTGAGGAGTTGATCTTAGACAAAATACAATATCTATATTAAGAGATGCTGTGTGTGTAATGAGTCTGTTGCCATCTAAAGCACGGTGATCATTTCACAGTTGACTGTCGCGGGTCTTTCGTTCCAGAGCCTATCTCGTGTTAGGTGGCAAGCCATGAAATGAGGAACATGATTGGCTAATGGGACCTGTAAGGGTATGATCATGTGTATATTTTAATACTCTCGAATATTAAAGGTCTTGCGTAGCCTCCATACTTACTCTCATGAACATTTTCTATACTATTGAACACGTTTTACTTATTTTAAAATCGAACTTTTCTCAATTGGCTCATGATGTTGCATCCATAAAACCACCTGCGAAGACTTACCGAAATGTTGATCCGCCGCAGCAACCCGCGATGTAACGAGCGCACTTAGCGTTGATCTTCAATGCATGTTCTCAAGAGTCGATATTGTGACATTGTGGAAAGTTTTTCTACAAGCTTTTTTGAGAAATGTAAGCCTTGAAGAACAGTAGCATAATGTAAGCGGAAGTTAGTAGAAAGGTGCAATGGAGGTGAGTTGATATACTCTTTTATTTGAATAGATTTCGTGTACTCTTTCAGTGCCCTGATTAACTCGTTTATCGGACGAAAACATTACAAATTGACTAATAAATTAGGAAACAAAAAGAGGGAGCAAAATGTAATGAAATTCTTGTGACATCGTTTGTGGTATGATAGAGGCCCAGCTTAGGAGTGCTTTTTGTTTTGCTATTGTATTATGTGCACATTGCGGGCAAATAGATGGGTATTTTAGTATTTTATCTCTATGTGCTCTGAATGTAAAGGGTGTACCATAAAGGATTATCCACTTTTTACGATTCGTCTGTGATACTAGAATGCCGACAAGAATGGTTCAATATTTGCCGTGCGCTTGTCGACAGTCTTACGCACGCGGGTGTTTTGTTACGTACGTCTGTGAAGAAGTCTTTAAGCCAAATGGCAGCCAAAGCAAAACGCGATCAATTTTGTTGCTTTGTAAACCCCTGGAAGAAAGCAAAACAACTGATGTCCCGTCAACTTGTGTACGATGTTTGAGAACGGTATGGAGATACGGGCACAACCGTCAGTTAGCCCATTCTTGGATGAAAACGTTCTATTGTTACTGAAAAAAATGATTGTGAAAACGGCCAAGAAGAGAATGATACAAAATCTTGGCAGAAACTTGGGAAAACCAGCAATACAGCTCAGTATTTCTAGCTCATCCATGCGCATAACATTAAAGCATAATCTCGGGTGAAGTGCACGCAAAAAGCAACGCAAACAATTACTTTCAGCAACTTCCAAGGTGATACTGCATGGTAAGGACAAAAAAATATTAGCCGAGATCCAACGGGCCGTCGACACCGTCTTCATCTGGTGTGACGAGAAGATGTTGGTAGTAGAGATTGTCGGTAACTAGTAAAATGATAGACTTTATGATCGTGATGTTGGGGACTTGCCTATAGATAGACGTACCCATTTCCGTTGCATCAATCAGCTCTAGTGATGGTGTGGGCCTCTGTATAATCGGATAAATACAAGTCTTCTTTGGTCTTCATCTCGGAGGGAGTAAAGTGAACATTTATCGAAATGTTGGGAAGATATATTTTACCCTGAATCTCTGAATGCTTTGGAAGCAATTGCGTTTTCTCTCAAGACGGGGCTCCATCGCACTCATCAAATTTGACTCAGCAGTGGTGCAAGGATCATTTCAGCCCGTTCGGGACATGAACATGTGGCCTTCGTCTGGTCCAAATATCAATCCAATGGACTTCGCCATCTGGTCCATCTTACAAAGTGATGTCTCCGCTAAATTCTACTCAAGTGTGGCTGCTCTAAATGATGCCTTTCAGGCGTCATGGTTTGCTTTCAATGTAAAAGTAGTACGGAATTCATACCACGTCATCTGGATCTTATGATTTAGGCGAAAGGTCATTTTGAAATATGAAATTTGAGTAGTTGTTCAAATACAATACACTAGAATCAGTGTGCTAAATTTTATCATCCTACATTTTCTTAAATTTGAGTCATGATAAATATTCGATGTGCAAGTCTTTATGGAACAACTTGTATGTAGACTGATGTATTACGCTGAGTGATAAGAGGCGACGTATCCGCATGGGTAATGGCGCTTGTTGGTAGTTGCTAGCTCTCAATTCTAAGCACAAATCTAGCCTGTAAAGGTACTGCGGACCAAGCCTTGTTTTAACTCGTTGACTCCGAAGTGGGCCATATATGGTACACGCGATCATCTAACCTAACCTAATGTAACCAAAACACTACCATGTATAAGTACAAATTTTCGAGTTTTCTTCAAATTTGTGTTCATCAATCGAATAAGCTAGTTCTGATTAGAAAGAAAATGAATAGAGTAACCAAATTTGTGAAACCAAAATCCTTTATTTTTAAATTCACATGAGAGATATTTGTCGGCATGTAATTTCACCTGTGTGGAGAATCGAAGTCAACGTGTTAATTCAAGTTTGACGTGGACGCGAGCGTGACCTCAGCGTGCGTGACCTCAGCGTGCGTAGTACGCACAGGGAAACCAACTTCGAGATGAGCTGAGCGGTCGCAGGAATGCAACGTGGAAGTTGTCGTATTCTGGATACGCGTTTAATTTTGGAAGGAAGCATCAGCAAAAAAAAGAAAGGCTAGCGAGTGAAGCTGGACCACCGGCTTGTAGCTAATGTGGGCTTGTGCCCTGAGTGTGTGACTGGTGTTTGTTTTCCGTGTTTGTGCTGCTCTCATAGAAGTGCTTGTGCGGCCACCGTGTCTGTACGGCCTGCGAGGGCTCTGCTCCGCATCCATGTTGTTCCTTCTTCGTGGTGGCAGCATCTGCTCCCTCCGTGCTGCTGTCGCCCCCGCAGCTGCTGTCCGGCGTAAACATCGTTACTTTGTGATCTTACATCAGTAACAGTACGCAACTCTTGTTTCTTCGATGCTTTTCCATCTAGGCCAGTAGAAATTAGACAGATGTCACCATCTGCGGCTGCTGCTTAGAAGTTATTTTTATAGCTAGGGGAATAGTGGACGTCTTGAAGGTAGCATTCTGCATGGAAAAGTTATATCTATGTTTTTTCTTGTCAATTTGTTAGCGTGTTTGTCTCAAGATAATTTATGTCATTTTCTTTAATCGGTTCATGGATTTTATGAATGTTTAGACAAATTTCTGAACAGCGCGTTTATTTGTTAATACACAAACCGGCCTGTAGCTCGGGGGTGCCGCTGTGATCGAGGTGCCAATTGCGCAATATATTTTTTCCGTTTGCATCAGCCTTTCTCCCGTACTTGTTGCCTGGGTAACTTCCAACAGAGAACACAGTCGCGCTACAGTAAGCTGCTGCAAGCCGCACCAAAGATCTGGGCTCGATTTATTCTTGAAAAGTCCTGGTTGGCTGTCGTTTTCGTGCGCAGTTCATGCCTCGTAGAGCTCTTTGAAGCGCGTTGCATTGGAGCGGTGGAGCATTTGAGGGCAGTTTAGTGCAGGACGGCGATAAGGTTTCCTCGTGTTCACGCGACACTTCACCCCTGCTCGCTGTGCGGCGCTCGTTATGGCCCCAAAATAGACGCGTGCGTATCACGGATACGATTGTAGTGAAGAGCTCGCGGGTGTTGTGTTTGTGTCAGCTATCGAGTTGAAGGGCGCGAGTAAATAATGATGGTCGTGTGATCGATAGTAGCCAGTCATGTTCGCCTCAGGAGGGGCAGGGAGGGGCCGTGGTGCGGCTTTGCGGATCCGCACATCTCAGCTCTAGTTGTGATGTCTCTGTCGAGGCCCCGGCTTCGGGAGAATGTCTCTGCACTTTGTCTATTACGAGAAATGCGGGGCGTAAAATGAGAAAAAGCCGGTCGAACGTAAACGTTTATAATTCGAATACTAATTGGCGTAGGATTTGAAACGAACTCTACATATTACGATTTGTTCTCCAGTTTCACTTCATGTCATAAATTTCGAGATCATCTTCTGAATTACTGTCACTGTAAATATTTCACAACAAACAGAATTTTCAAGACGGGTCAACTTACTCATTAACTAATTAATTCTGTAATATTCCTTTACGTTGTCGAATAATTTTCTCCACCAATTGTCCGGCCAAAATAAAGATAGAACCGTTTACCTTTGTTTTGGTGTCCCTCTGTACTTGCCTTTTTAGCAAGTTTTGCCATAGAGATAGTCGTCTTCGCGAAATTTTAGGGCACATGTGCACCCATAGGTGGTAGCAGTTGGGAGCTCATTACCTAAATTTCGAATTAGAGCGTGTTGCTGCATGTAGTGGTGACCTCGTGTTCTTGTTGCTGCATGTTGGAACAGCATCGTGTTCTTCTTGCTGCATGTTGGAACAGCATCGTGTTTTTGTTGCTTGTAAGAAAGAAGGCATCGTGTTCCTGAGAGGAACTGTATTGGAGCAAACATTCAGTTATGTGATGTTTCTTCACATTGGACTAGTGAAAGTCCTTTTTTGGAGCCATTAGTTTCTGTTGTGTTATTGTTTATTTTTCGTTGTGCATTGATGTTTTAGTGTAGAGTTTTCTTTTACTTTTTTTGGCGGTGAGCGTCCAGTTCTCTAATATTTGAGAGTGAACGTCCAGTTCTCTAACATTTGAGGGTGAATGTCCAGTTCTCTAATATTTGAGAGTGAATGTCCAGTTCTCTAATATTTGAGAGTGGATGTCCAGTTCTCCAATATTTGAGAGTGAACGTCCAGTTCTCTAATATTTGAGGGTGAATGTCCAGTTCTCTAATATTTAAGAGTGAATGTCCAGTTCTGTAATATTTAAGAGTGAACATCCAGTTGACTGAAATTCAATGGTAAGCATCCAGTTTCGTGAGGTTAACTGGTTAAGTTAAGTCAACTGAAATTTAGTAGTGAACATCTCGCTAGCTGAAATGGGTTCTCTGGAGCGTGTGCCCAGCTCTCCGGCTCTGGGAATCGGACTCCTCGAGGCGAGAGGCCTGCTTCTGCCGCTGGTGGCTGTCATTGTTTCTTATTAGAAGTGGACCCGAGCTCCAACGCCGCTGAGCGCCTCCTGTCTCCGTAAATTTCCTTTACGCATGCAAAGAAGCTAGAGCGCGTTATCTCGGGCGGGTCGTGGTGCCGCCCGGCTTTGTGGCGAGAAGTGCGGCCTTTGCGCTGTGGCCTTAAATCCCGTTGCTTCAGAGCCCCAATGGCTTTATTAAGGTCTCGTGTAATCCTTAGAAAGCTCGTTTGTTTATGCCTCCTGAAAGTCGCTTTCATTTGTTGGCGCCTTAGGAAGAACCGAGTGAGGACGCGTGTACCTCTCCCTTGCTGGCGTTGCTGGGGTAGTAAGGTAGGAAGCTCTTTGGACCTTACGTTAATCGGACCTAGTTTTGATTTTAGCTCGCTGCAAGTTTTTCAGGAAATCGAGTACAGGTAATTAAGAGATCTGCGAGTGACGGTGGATCTCTGAACTACAAAAATCCTGAAAATCCTGCTGAGGAGGCTCAAATCAACGCTCAGTCCGTGCTACTTAAAGTTCAAGGCACACTCCTTTGTGGAGCCTCAAATTCTGCTACTGTTCATGAGCATGGGTCGAGTTGGTTCTCTTTTCATAGAATATTTGTCTAAAACGAGAAATAGGTTACTTACTTGCCTCGATGTGCTGATCCGAATGTGAGTGGAGACAACCCGGATTTGTGCGAGATCCAGGTCTTCAGGGGCGAGCTGGGGTTGTCTCCCTCTCCCGCCTCCGCCCTACTCATTCCTTATGCAGGAGTTGTGCGCCGCAATGATCGTAAAGCGAGCCCAATGGCCGGGCCGCCTACCATCATCCTACTTTGCTTTCATAAAAATTACAATGGTAATTTACACGCCTCTTGAGGCCCTGGCAAACGGGCCACACTGGAGCACTGCTGCTGTGTGCCCGCCGCGCCGTCGTGATATTGAAACGAATTACGCCCGCACTCGCATCGCGGCGCTTTGATTTCCAAGCCTCGCTTGCCTCAGCTGTTTGGTTGATGAGACGTTCCCTCATTTGCATGCGAGACTTTCCTCTCAGGTGCAGGGCAGAGTTCCCTCATTTGCATGCGAGACTTTCCTCTCAGGTGCAGGGC
>VOMN01128665.1:0-12430 GCA_014899125.1 Orchestia grillus
TGAGAGCGCTGCTCGATAGATCCGATCTTTAGGACGAGCTTCTACAAGCCACATTAGAATGTTTTTTTCAGACACTGTGTTATAAATATCTTTTATTAGATCATAGAAACGATGTGATCCTCATCGGACGTCTCGTTAGTGTCAGTCCAGTGGAAGCTGATGTTGGGGCTGGGAGGTTGTCATGGCTACAGCTTATACACCCTGTAATTAGATTGAGAAATACGCGTTTTGTTTACCTTGATGTTAAAATGATTTCTTGATATTTGACAACCAAATCTGGCACCTCGTGTTAACATCTATCTCATATTTTCAGATTTCAATGCTTTGTGGCGCTGTCACAGCTTCCTGGTAAAAAAAGTGACTTGTGAACAAAACTGGCAAACTTTTGCCCAAAGTTTTTGAATAAACCGCCATACCATGTGATGAATCTATGCGATGCAGTGAAAATATTTATCAAGTTCTTCTGTAGAAGTGATTCGAGTACCGCTTGAAGCTTAAAAATGTTAAGAAAGATGCTGACTGCGTTGGTGGTGGTGATGAACGCCACTGCGATGCTGACCACACCACCGATCTCGAGAAATTCGTCCAACAAATGGGTGCCGTATGCGACGGTGGGGACGTTCCCGTCTCCTGCGAAGAGCGGCATAGGCGGAGAGGCACCAATTCACTACAGTACAGCATCATTAACAGGTGAGTGCGCCTTTTTAATTTGTACAAGTAACCCTTGACTGTCATTGGAATTTTGTAATTTAGCCCCGCGATCGATCGAGGCATTGCTGCAATTCGTTTGTGCTGTACTAAGCGATTTCTTTTTACCTGTATTAATTTTGTGTCTTTGCTTTTTCTAATGATAATTGTTCAGTATAAAAACACATGAAGCGTTCCAGATGCCGGTTGATCATTTAGATCATTCATTCATCACGGTACGGAAAAAAAAGTTCTGCTTTTAACTTATTTGATCATGTGTCCATAAAGGTCACTTTATTTTCTCAATTGCGCATTTCAACTCAGCGAAGAAAGACTTCAGTCAGCAGCGCTGGCTGACGTTGCAGAGGTTCAGTGAGACTACACTGATGTCCTTTGTGATGCTCCTCGAAACATGTCGTCTGAAAATAAGTGGTTTAAATTCATTTCTGTCTTCACAAATTTCAGTAAGCAATATTTGGCGCTTTTGTTTTGGTCGACTTAAATTCCACGCTTTTTTCAATGAGGCAATTATTTTGAATTTGGGTGAAATCTCACTATCATAGCGAAAAAAACTGCACATTTCTACCCCAAAAGCCCGATGAGCGTGGTGCTGTATGCGAGCGTGCACAGAACGCGGCACCGCGATGCCTTGCACCGACAAGGTCTTGCACAGCGCCGCTGGTTGGTCGGAAGGCGAAGTGAAAAGTGCTCTGCTCACAAACTTGGCAATATGGGGCACAATTGCCTAACAATGCGGGATTTTTCTGTAATTTGTTATTTGACTGCGTGGCAGTGGTATAGTTTACTGCACTAGGCCATTAATTGAAAGCTAAAAATTTGGTAGGACTGATAGGTAACTTCAGTCGGTCTCATGGAAGAAACAAATAACTTCTTTTATTATTAGTTATTTTTGCGAAAAAACTATAAAAAACACTCAAGTTGATCTCATTGAACAAATTTTGCTTTAGATGTTTGTTCTTTCGTTCCAGGGCATATGTTAACAGTAATTTAAACGGGCTATCAGAATGTATTGATTTACTTCGTTGATTCTTACTTTCTAGTTTGGCGATCATATCTTTTTTTGCTCTTCTACGGAGTTGGTCTAGGCTCCCCATGGAGACACTTTTAAGCTACCTCAGTCTTAACCAGGCCTTCGGAACTCTATCTTTCGTGCCCATTTTGCTTCTTTCAGTTTTCATGCCTTCTTTACTGATGTTTTTTTTAACTCTTCTTTCTCTTTCTTCCTAACATGCTGTTTCTATGCGCAAGGGATGTTGTGTGGGAACGTCTGTGAAGAGATTCCCCGTTCTTCCATACTAAATGGTCCCAATGCTTTTATTCTTACCCGATGGCCTATGACCGGATTTTTGAAAATGGTTTCAGTTTATCTATTATACAAATTTTCGTGGTTACTTCTAGTTCGCCATAGGCCGTTCCTCTGATAATTAAAATATTTTTTCCCAAATGGAACGACAAACTTAACGTGGGAGTAACTATTTGTTTTAGTGACCGTCACAACGAAATTTTCGTGCCTTAAATGGTGATTCCTATTGTTGCTTTCATGAATTTCTTCCTTGATGCGTTAGTCGTATTCGACAAAGCGGGGCAAACGTTTTCCCACGACGCTTCATTGATAGAAGAAGCGAGCTCTGATCGGAATAACCAACGTGTGCCGTGCAGTGCACGTGCAACGCAGAAATGTCATTTTCAAACCATGATGCATAAATTAATTCGCTAAAGCATCAGGAAGCTGAGTAAGTTGTGCCTCCCAGATGCAATTTTCTAAGGGGCTTTCTCATAAAAAAATGTTCTTCTTGTCTCACCTCACGCAACGTTTTATTTTCTTCAATTTCTTAGTAAGATATCTTTCACGATAGAAATTATCAAGTTTTCATCTAATACTCGCCGTCATGAACTTTTGTTGCGAAGAAAACTTTTCTAACGGGTGAAACGTGCTTGCGAAGACGAGTTTATCCTTCATGCGTCATTAGAGCAGCGGGTGTGCGGCGGGGTTGTCGATAGCGCTGATCTTCAGTACACGGAGAAAACAAAATTGCCCTGCATGATACTTTCAAAAATGCACGCAGTGTTGGTCAAAAAATGATGTTGATTAGTGAGTGTACCAAGCAGATGGTTTTTTGTACGATTTTCGAGTTTATAGCTACATCTGAGATAACTTGAATTACATGATGCAAGTGAATATTCCTTAGATGTTCTCATTGGCCCTTACTTACAATGTATTCTCAATTTGACTGGATTTTATATTGCCTAACGAGACTCTAGCTATCCACCGGAAAATCTCAGTGTCTATTTGGAAGATGTTTTTTCTTAAATTTCTGTTTGCTCCTCGGTCATTTTTCTCAGTTTGCTCGCTTAAAGCAAAAATCAGTATCGTGTATAGCCAAATGCATTGATGAAAATTTTCGGTTCTGTGCATATCAATTTTGGGCCTGAGATTTTCGTATATTCAACGTGATGCTTTTCCAATGACTAGCTAGTTCGAAGAGCGGTAGTATCCCATCATTAAACCTCTCATGAGATGGTAAAGTTATCGTTTCGTCTAACTGAATAATTAGCAGTATCTTCCGATTTTATCGGTTTTAGTCAGGTCATGTATTTATTTGTTTCGAAATAATGACAAAAATTATGTACGGAGATCTAATAATGATTTTTGTAAGAGGGAATATATGCCGGAAACCATTTCTATAAAATTGCCTTCTGTTTGTAGGCCAAGTGTGGATAAGCGGCTTTCCCAACCTCTATTTTCCGAGTGGAAATATTATCATGAGCCCATTGCAGTTTCACAGAATATGACTGTTTAATTCTAAATATTCACAGCATTAGTGAATAATATTTCCGTACGCCAGCGAGTTTACTAGTTAAGTTTTTGTTTCACGATGATACTAATGTATTGAGCAGCTCGTCCCATCAAGGGGCATAGGACAGGCAATCAGGTTAGGTTTGTCGATCCTATGCTATGGGGACTGGCGTCAATGTGGAGGTGCAACTGTTGGCTTACCTTAGCTACGACCAGGCCTTCAGGGTTTCCATCTTTCGCACGCACGGTGCTTCTTCCAGTTTTAACACCTTCTTCGCTATTTCTTTTCTGTCCTTTCTCTCTTCCTTCTCAGCCTGCTGTTCCTATGCGCAGATGTCCTGTGTGGGAACACACATTGTGCATATATTCCCTGTTCTCCATAGTCCATACTAAATGGCCTTTTCTCTTCGCTGTCTTTGGATCAGACTTCATATTGATGGAAAAATTTAAACTGACAATCTAATTGTAAGCATATTCTTGACGAGGCAACTCAAAATCCCTGGTGGCGTAATTCCGCCTTCCAAGGAATTGGTGCAATTCTGACGTACTAACCAAAATTTTAGAAAACAACTCAGGTTGATTACCGTTTGCCATTCCCCATAATTCGGATGGAGTTAGTCTTCTCGCATGCCATCCCGATCTTCAACACGCAGGTTTATCAGCGTCTGTTGGGGGAGACCGTCGTGCGAGTTCAGATTTCCAGTGACGAAGTTACAGCGTTGCCTTTTTCATAGTTCATTCTGGGAGGGATTGATTAGCGGAGTGCTAGAAGCGTATAGTCTCTCTAAAGCACACTAAATTTATTTTTTGCATTTCTTCTCGTGTTGATGTTGTGCGCTAGTGCAAATATTTCGCTCGCGTACACTGTAGTAACACGCCTTGTTTGACTGTCAAAATTGTTCAGGCTTTTCATGCATTGAAGCGGGCTCGAAAAATTTGAGTTGCGTCTTCAATCCTGTTTCTTACATTCAGAAGTCTTGTACGCCTGTGAGTCTTGAATATTAACCTACATGTTTCAACCTTCGTAGAGTGTGAACGTGATAATTGTCCTTTTGATTGAGCTCTTTTTCCGAAAGCCGAAATGATTTTCCGCTTGTGGTCTCTATCATTCAGAGTAGAGTTCCTGTCATCTGAAATATCTCGAGCACTTATTCCATCAACGCTGAACCAAAGAAGCTGCTCCGGGGTGTTTGCTCCACGTTCAAGATGGAATGAATTTCCATCTCCGAAGCTGCTCCAGTTCACTTTACTTCCATTTGAGCCACATGTCAGACCGTTCTTGTGTTCAGGTTTGGCAGACTGCTCGCTGCATATGCCCAATTCTTTTTTCTTCCGTGAATGTTTTTTTTTTGAGAGCGAAACCGAACCAAAGTTTCATTTGTTCGAGTGCGACTCTCCTTGAAGCTGAATTACTCGTCGGAATGTTTTTCAGCGTCTTTTGTCTTCATCTGAAGCTCCTTGTTCTCCCGGAACACAGTCATTATTGTGCTCCTGATGCAGCCGCGACTTGCTTCGGCCGGATCTTTCTTCGCGTTTGTTTCAGTCCTACTTTTTTGAAAACATAGAAGTTAAACCAAAAATATTGTTCAGTCATTAATGGTCACGATAATTTTGTATTTTCATTGGAGCATCTTTTCCGTAAGCGTCGATTGAAATTGTAGGCCACGTAGACCTCCTGAAAAACCATAAGGATATAAAGGTGAGAGCTTTTCATTACATTATAGCGTAAGAACGAAATTTGCAATGGGTGCATACCAAATTTTACAGGTGGCTAGATCTTCGATGTTGAAATAATTTTAGTTCCTGCCGAAGTGTTTAAACGTTGCATTTTATCATTCGTCTAAGTTCAGCTTTGCGTTATTCAAAATTGAACGTTTTTCTCTCATGGCCTTCAATGCGACTCGCGAGTCCCGAGATGATTCAAAAAAAGAGATCTGGTTTCATCTCGTCTGTGGCCACGGTCTGCCTCGGCAATATTGAAACATTTTAATATTACCCGCGTTCTCTCTCAGTGAGCAGTAATACTCCACATCTGCATTGGATGTAAAGCAAGCATAAAGAGGGCAACATTTCCTTCCAGAGTGCTCCATTGACACTTGGACAAACATGCCGCACGTGTAGAAGTAATTTATTCAGTGTTCCCAATCCAGTATACCGAGCAGTGAAGGGTTAATCCTTCTAATTTTGGGGTACTATCAGGTTACCTCAGCTAGCGACAGGTCTTCGGGACATTTATCGTTCGCACCCACTGCTACATTCAATTTTCACTCTTTCTTTGCAGCCTTTTTTGCCTTTTCATCGTCATTCGCTGTCTTTTTATCTTTTCATCTTCATTCGCTGTCTTTTTTATCTTTTCATCTTCATTCTTAACTTGTTATTTTTATGCTAAGGGGTTCCTGTGTGCGAACGCCCCTTGTACTCAAATTCCCCACCCTCCATTATCCCCACTAAATGGTCCCTTCTTTTCGATTTTTTGGATCACTTTTCATGGGGATAGGAAGCTTTAAATTGACTAATGATCTAATCTAAGATGAAGTTTCTTACAACGTAAATGCTATGGTGCAATATGCCGACTGTGTAGAGTCAACCCGCATTATTTGAGGGTACGATTTCTTCTTTCGGATTCGTGTAGTCTGCCGTGAGAAGAATTTATAGGATCGAAGTTTGCGTATTTTAATGTATGAAAACAAATTCTAGAAAGTTAAGTCACTGAATCCATATTTTCCTGCTTTAACTTGTGTATGAAGTCCCGTTTGTAGCGCTGAATTTATTTTACGGAAATATGTTGGGGTTATATGATAATTTTAATGAACAAAGTTCATACGATTTGCACGATGTTGCTAAACTGTGCAGTAATGTAAATAGAGCGCGACACTTGTCACCCGCAGCGGCAGAAAACTCTGAAGCGCCAACTCTAAGGCTAGAAAATTGAGAGGGTGCCTTCCCTCGCTGAGTTTGTTGTCTTGTGCATTGAATTCTGGGTCTGGTGTGCCATACGTCGAGGCCAGCGTGGAAGAGAGAAATATAATCATCTGCTTCTCAATGAGTTCATTTTAATAAAACAATCTTTGTTTAAATTAAAATGACAGCTTGTGTGTATCGTTCCCAAACTACACACTAGCATAGTTTTGTCTGGGATTTTTCTATAGCTTCGACAGCTAATGAATTATGTGTTTTGTGTGGGACAAAGAACTTTTTATTTTATATATACGTCTGTACCTTCATTCGTTTGTTTATTTAACGTCCTTCTGTCTTCCGTGTCATGCCTTCCAATAATTAGGTAAGAAAAGAATAATTACGTAAGACAACAATAATTACGTAAGAAAATAATGATTTGAAATGGACAAATGCAATGCCAAAAGAGCAGCAAGTCGAGAGTTACATACGAAGCCGGAAGCACTTATGAGAAGAACTGTTCTCTCCGCACCGAAATAGAGGAAGAACGCGGCCTGGAGGAAGAAATATAGCATTTCGAGAGAGAAAAAGAATGTTCTCATCGAAGAAAGCGCTAGAGATAGAGAAAAGGTCAGTAATGTAGATGTAGAACAAAACGCGTTTTTTCCAAATGCCAGAAATTGAAACAATAAAAAAGAGCCAACGTGGATGATGAGGAACGAAATACCTATCGTGCAAATGTTGGGAACAGAGAAGATGCAAGAAGAGCAAACATGAACCGAGAAGAAAGAAGCGACTTCTTAAGAACTACACTACGAGAACTAAAGGTAGAAACTCGCACTGCCAAAGTTACTACGACCACGGTGTAGCCACGGTGCCGGCTAGCTGTGTATGCATTAGTTTATTTAATTTCCTGTTTACTTAGTAATATTTCAGTAGGGTCAACAATTCTCGTCGCGCGAACATTACTCTATAAAATGGAGCGTCGTGCTGTCATGTTGCGAGCATAGCTCCTCCTATCAAATATCGGCAGCACAGTCGTGCTGCCGTCAGCTTAGGCCTGCTGACGCACTTCGCTAATCTTTCCATGTTATTTTTTGGCCGCCACATCGCAGAGTGCGTAAGAGAACATATGAGAGTACTTGAGCATCAGAATTTGGGAGTGGATGATTGCCACTGGTTCACGCATGTATGTTTTCGTGGAAGTAGAGATAATCGTACAGCAATGTGCAGTACTCGGTAACTTTTGGAAAGTGTCTTATGCCAGGGTTACTGTTCCATCTCTTTTTTTCGTGTGTTTTGTTGCTATAGTATTCCCGGATTTTGTTTAGTACGATATCGCTCCCGTCGTCTTGCTTTTGCCCATCACGTTTGAGTAGCCGATCATGTGACCAGCCTCATTTTGGAAAGAGATATCTACACCGTGTCCACGAAAAATGTATCCACTGATTTTGAGTAATATGCATGTACGATGTAATATTAATCTATAACGTTATAAGGGATAGAAGCCAAAGAATTGTATCGGAATTAAGCTATTGTAAGGTATCATAGAAACGTAATATTAATATTTAAAATTAATGGATACGATATCCTTGGAAACCGTGTATATGAATTTCATTCCCGAATATTATTTCATTTTGATATATTCACTTTACCGTGAATGTTTGGTCTGTATATCTACGTTCATAAAACTTTACCTTAATGATTACACGGTATACATGAAGAGGTACAATTCTTTTACGTGCTGAAAAATATGTAAAATTCTCCGTTGCGCAGAACATTCTTCGACATTTTACTCGGGCGACCGATTTGAACTCTGAAAACAAATCAAGAAAGTTTCTCTTCTTTCCATGAAACTTGTAGTGTTAATTTCATTGAATTAGAACTTCTTTAGATACGACCAAAGTACACAGAGCTTCGAGGATGCGTTAATTGCCGACAGCTCAGTGTGGAAATGTGGTTGCTTTCTTCATTCGGTCTGAGGGGAAATGTTCGTATTATAAATGCCAGCGTATCTTGGATACCATCTAGTCTGCCTTCTCTCCTAGTACTCCAGCTCATAAATTTGATTTAAAATGACGTAAGCTCATCTCTTGGAGGGGACTTCGCTGAAGAGCAACGGCTTCCAAATGCATTGTAGAAGTCGAGCGCATCTAGGAAGCACGATGAGCTCTTGCTTTTCTGAGGGTCGATTAAGCGAACGCCTGCTGTTCGTGGCAGGCGTCTCGGAACGCAGTGGTTCTCGACGGTATCTCAAAAGGCCCTCTGCTGAATTAGCTGTGTGATTTGGGAGATGAATTTTTGTCTTTTGCTCCGATGGAATTATTTTCTCTGGATCTTATCTTCATCCATCCTTTAAAAAAAGTGCAAACTTCTGTCCAAAAGGCTCAATAATGACATGCTTACATTCTACCCATGGTTAGATGCGAGTGTAGAACTCGTTTAACGTAAGCTAATATAAAGTAGTTAATTATTTTTCACATGTAAGTATTAGGGACTATTAACAATTTTGTTACCTATTAAAGCTGTAAAATTTCTGACTTGTTGCAGCCGATCTGAAATAATCTTAGTGTCGATGCTAATGAATATTTATGATAGTTTCAATCTAAATTATTAATTACTTGGTTTTATGATTTCCATGGAAGTTTTCAGATAATTGCGTTGCAGATTTAAATTGGAGTAATGATCGATTTGTCGCTCTGAACGACCCGTTAACAAATTAGGAATTAATCTTTGGGTTTCATGTTCATAGGCATCTTTCATTCCAAAAAAAATTCGCAGCCTTTTATTAAATCGTGTAACTAGATGTGTTTCACACAACTCGTTTTGAGATGAACAGTTCTTTTCATTTTACTTGTCCTTCTGATTTCAGGAGCATTTTGTTTGTATTTACTTATTTACTGTTACGACACCGGGCTGAAATCGTTAGCAGCCTGTATTTTATTTTCCACAGGTATTATAAAAGTTTCCTCTCGACCAGAAAGGAATCATTTCGCTAGAAAATTTTCTTTTAAACGTGACTTTTAACGTGCTTGAAGATTCGTTGACGAGTCCCGAGCTCAAATCGAGGTATGCTTTAAGAAACAGTGTTCAGGGTGTTGCCAAAAAGGGCAAGCGATCGTATTGTACGTTTCCTAGATACCATAGATACAATGGTACACGTCAGCATAACTTTTATCAATGCAATTACAATGCAATTACCTCAGCTCTAGCTAAGCCTTCAGGACTTGTCTTTCAGGCCCACTTTCATTCCATTTTCAAACCCTCTAAGCTAATTATTCTTTATTTTTTCTTCCTCCTCTTTAACTTACTGTTTCAGTGGAGAATGAACGCTGTGGAGGAACAGTACGAGTGCATAGATTGCATGTTTTATAAGTTTTATGCTGAGGCATTCCTTCTTTTCACTCTCCTGCTACCACAGTCCATGACGCTAAGGAGCCTTAAGCCAACTATTAATCGAATTTTTTAAGCTAAACGTAGCCCTGCCCTGAGAGTCTCAAGTACCTATTATAGCTAGTTCAGTGATAGTTCTAAAGCACGTTAAAGTTTCAGCATGTGCATTGAGAGGCTGTAATATTTTCCCGTGTCGCTTCTCGGACGTGGTGTTGGCGGGTGGTCCTTGTCATGCCATAGTGTGAGGGGTTGTCCTCGAGAATATTTTATTTGCTTTCGCGGACTCTATTCCTGCCGTCGTAATTAATTTCAGCTCGCCTTTGTCTTTATTAGCTTGAACTCGTCTTCCAGCTGATGCATCAGAGTCCTTCTGAAAAATAATTGGCTCAGTCTGGAAAAACCTTCAGTGAAGCTCGGGGAACATCAACCAAATTTGCTATTTTGTAGATCGTAATTGGCTTCCCATGGAACGCGTGCATTTTAATAGGAAGGTGTCTGTACATCTGACGGTACATGTAAAGCTGTTATATTGAACAGGGACGGTCCGTAGGAATTTCATTATTGGTTTTCAATGTCCAATCTGGAGGCGAATGAGTTAATGGGTAGGGGTATTTTTTTCTTTAGAGTAGACGGAAAACGCGACTCGGTATTCCGCATGTACCTGCAATTGAAAATTAGCTCTTCTATGACTTGAGATGCAATCGCTTCGAATAAATGTGCCAGAACTCGTAAACTCATGTCAAAGTGTTCATCTCAGAACTGTGTTGTCTCGAGGGCACTGGTAATCTAAGTTTGAGAACCTTTTTTGCGTACTCTCTTTCCAATAAATGGGCCAACTCTCTAGCTGGGTATACATTATTTAAATCTCGTGCAGTGTATGGTAGGAAAGAAAACCTGGAACATGAAAGAATGTACCAAGTCTCGGTTAACTAGTGAACTCTAAAAATACCATCCTCGTTATGTTAGAATCTCTTTTGCAGTTAAGAGGCATTGTTCTTTCTGTGAAACGAATGGAAAGAATTGAAATATGCACACTAAAGGGAGGTTTTTCAAAAAAAATAGAGACTTCATTGTAGAAGTTCCCAATGTACGAATGAAATTTTGAAAATAGATTTAACATATGAGGAAATGCATAGTGTGATATAAGAAAATTAGCTCCACTTAGACTGTTGTTTCTTTCATGTATTTTTCATTATCACGACGAGAGCTTCGTTTATAACCGTGTGGCTAAAAATATTTACGATATCAATTATATTTTGAGCTGTAGATAACATCTCTGAGGTATTTGGGTTATTTGACTAGGATAATTCTGAGCTATTCCGACCAGTTGCATCCGTAAACATGAGATTGCCATGTCGCCCCAATTCCGTGTTCTGCGACCGCATGCACGCTTTGTGATGTCGCTTGATAATTGCATTCCGCCTGACCGCTGCGCGCAGCGACGGCGCCTGCGCTGTCCTACCCAGCTTAGCCATTGCCTAATGCTGCTGTCCTCAGCGGGAACATATCTGGGATCTGAGCAAATTGAAGCGAGTGCAAAACCGCTTAAACGGATTCCTTGAATTTATGTGCTTCCGTATCGTGCGAGAGTCTGCTTTTGTTTTGATCTTACGCTGCCTCGTCTGGGAGACTGGCTGATTTTCGCCCTATTTTAACTCCACAAAAAAAACGACGACCCCAGTCTACAACGCTTGGTAATCGAGTTAGACAAATAATTAAATAAATGTTCGACTATATATCGAGAGGAGGCCACAGATGTTGAGTTACTCCTGATGTAAAGGGACTGCCGTATGTTCTTTTTTTCATAAGAAATCAATTCTTCGTATCATCCCGTGATTGCGTCGCCATTTTTTCCCATGGAGAATTGCACCCGAGCGCATGGCGGGGTCACGTGATTCATAGCCATGGTAACGCGGGAGCACGCTCCGCTCCTCAGTACCTTCAATGTAACACGTCTTGAAGAGTGAATGTGCCTTCTCGTGTTGGGTTAGAATTGATTGAAATTAATTAACTGAACATTTTTGAAGTTTTTCATTTTCCAAAAACATGTGAAATTCTCTCGTGGCTCTCCTTAGTTAGACTTGGTGAACGTTGGGGTTAAAGGGTCAATAATAAACGATTAATAATTATAACAATACGGCAGTAATGCGATAATTGTGTTGGAAATTACTATTTCTTATTGACATAATTCCGTGCGTCGTACGCTTGTCAAACTCTGACACAAATGCGTGTTGCGATGCATTTTCCCATCGTCATGCTACAGTTTGGCAGCCATTCGAATGTGTAGGTGTTTCGACCGTTGTGAATTACATTTAAGTCTACGGTATTTCAATCGAAGGTTTAACTTACTCCGACGATGTTGATTCCTCAGGCGAAATGGGGAAGAATGAAACATTCAAATAAAAACTGCTAATACTTTGAAGCCTTGGCACAAAGCGCGATCTAAATAAAAGTAAATTAGAATTGTATCAGGTTGTAGCAGAAGTTCTGTCCACTTTTTTAATTCGAAATAGAGTGAAAATCCCGTCAAAAATATATTTATTTAATCTTCAACATAGTCACTATTTTTATCTATTGCGTCTTCCCATCTCGCCATGAGCTTTCTGATTCCCTCTTCATAGAATTTAGCCAGTTTGG
>VOMN01128668.1:0-12322 GCA_014899125.1 Orchestia grillus
GAAATGACTCAGCACTTTTTATTAATTCAGCATGAACATAACAAGCAAATAGTTCCTGTGGTCTATGAGAGGCATGAAGAAAGTCGATAAAAAAGTGTTAAATGTAATTTGGGGATGACGTATCGCGCCAGGCAAGACGATGAAGGCAACGCGATTGTTGTCGATGCAATGAAGTATTCTTCGGTGCAGGCATGGGAGAATGGACAGCGAGAAGAAAAAACAAACTATCAAATATGGTGCTCACCCTCCATGCATGAGGGTTTGTTTCACCACAACTGACTTTTCCTGCAATTGAATGACTAATTCATCAAGTGATAGCAGGTAATTCCTTGAGAATGTTTCTACAAAAATGTAGTTCGCCGGTCCTAAGTCCTGCGGTAGCTACGTCGTGTGATGTGCGATTACTAGAAGGTATTTCCACGTCGAAATAAAGGCCCCGACTGACATCAATTTCAATTTCAATCAAAATCCTCGCTCCCTGCCCAATGCAAGTCTAACTTTCAAAAAGGAGTTTATTAAAATAAAGAAATTATACGTCAATGATATCGATTTCAACGCAAAAACATACATACTCTTACACCGAAACTCATTCGTAAAACATCGTAACTATTCCTCACGGTTTCCAATTCCAAAGTTCAGCTACGCGATTAAACGCATTCCTCGGTAGTATAGTGGTGAGTATCCCCGCCTGTCACGCGGGAGACCGGGGTTCGATTCCCCGCCGGGGAGTAACATTTTGAATATTATTCGTACATTTAACGTAACATCTGCTTAAGGCTTTTACGGAATTAGCATGACTAGTGGTCAAAAGCTATGAGTTTATCAAAAAAGATAATTCAACTACTAAATACATTTTTCAAAGTTATCGATGCAATTGAACGAAATCAGGGACAAACGGTACTTTAATTAATACCTATAGATCATGAGTCGTACTAAAAATGCTACTTTAAAAATCAACTTGATCCACATGTATGAACAGTTAAAAGTAGCGACGGAAATTTACACCACCACGAATCACTTCGTGCGAAACCTCAACTCGTTGTTACTCAAGTCAATGGAACAAATATTAAGAAACTTTTCCTCTACATAAATAAGTATTGGTGGTTCAGTGGTAAAATTCTCACCTGCCACGCGGAAGGCCAGGGTTCAGTTCCCGGCCAATGCAACGAGTTTTAAGCGCTAAATGAAAATTGATACATCTTGTGACTTGTATTAGCAAATGCTCATGAAAGTTGCCTGCATGACCAGTTGTGACTGGTGGCTTTCAACTACCCATTATACTAGTTAACGCTGTCGCCAAGAAGATGCTGGTTTCTTAGTACCTTCTAGTTCTTTTTTATGGAAGGATGACTGCACTCAAACGCTTTCCAAAACTCCTAACACTGTTCGAACTCCACAGCTTTATAATCCTTGTTAGCTCGACTTCCTGATACTTTTCCAAAACACTGTTTTGACATCTTACTCTCCACGTCCTCGCCAATCAGCACTTCCTTTTCTGCATTCAATTTCATGATACTCGACATTCAAACTCTTTCTCCGTGCTGCGAGTTACATATTCAGTAACGAATGCAAGTCTCAAAATTAAACGTACAAAATATAAAAGCCAAAATTTATGGCATACGAGAGGCGCATATTATTCCCTTCACCCAGAAAATTTGAACAATAATTCTAAATCGTGATAGCGCTCCGTAATTTGGACTTCTGCATTCTAAATATTTTGATCTCAAATTTCACTTACTAGATCAACATCTCAATTTCATTCCCTGATTATCCTACTAAACGTCACTAACCAACTTTCAGTGCGGGCTCAAGATCTAAAAAATTTTCAACTTTTGTTCACGACTATACTTTTTAGCGCCAGCTTCAAATCTCAAATTCAGACAGTTTTCCTCAATTTCAAGCCCACAGAACTGCTCCAGACCGTTCCTTCAGATCAACTAACCATTTCGCTTTCAAACTCACAAACTTTTCAGAAACAATACTTACAAAAATGACATACCTTTCCACAATTTTGTCGATATGTTAAGCATCTCTGAAACAAGTTTCTGCGTCGTTTATTAAAACTGAAATGCCAAACGCTCGTCCAAGCACAAGTTTTTAAACTACCAAGTCGCTGCTGAAGGTACTTTTTATTCAGGCCTTCAGGATTGTTATGATACATTCTTCCCTCCAGTTGCCTTGAAGATTTTACCTTCAAATACAAATTCTTCCAAACATTTCTCATTTTCTGCTCTCACTCACTCGACCTTCAGTTGTTATCATACACGTTCATACGTTCATAATCAAAGCTCTTATTTCCATTTTTCTTTGAATTCTACTTCTTTTCCCAACTTTTACAAAACCACATTTACTGATCTGCTACAAACTAAAACGTCAGCTCAACACTCGTAAAGGTTATGTTGTTAGTGTAGCTAGTATGGTACGTCATTCCAATGATCAAAGTTCGCATTATTTTTCTGTGTGTTAACTCGATTCTTTAGTTTAAAACCATATATATTGAAGTAAACTACCATCACCCGTACTAAACGGAAATTATTTTATCATACATGAAGTTTCTAAATGTTTAAATAATTATTCAAATATGTGAATTTACGTCTTCATTATGATGCGGTTTCTCGAATGTACGCGATCAATCCGAAAAGATTAGCACGATAACGGTGAGCATGTCGATATGATGAAGGCTAGATTGAACAAGAATCATTTTTACACCGTATATTGCCTCGTCGAAAATCAGACCTGTCATGGACACGGACCTAGTAAGGCTCATCAATGCTCGACCACAAGCGTAAGTTGTAAAGCACGATGACGCTTTTATCATTTTAATGGATAATTTACTGAATAATAACCTACCTGCCCGCGAACACATGGTGATATAATTGTAACAGATCTACAATTTGAAATATGAATAAATTCACTCGCGCGTGGGGTTAGCAATCAAAATGAACATACTAGAGATACAAATAACGAAGGCCTAAACATTTTGAGATGAGAGAAGAAAAATAACATGAAACATATGTAGCGCTCGGCAGCACGCGATTGAGGAAACCAAGGGTTGCTCAAGAGTTTCCTGATCAAGACACAGCGAGCACTCTGGGCACCAAGCGCGCTACCTCACGGCTGTGTTTCTCAGTACGCTCGGTCAATCACAGCCAACACAGGAACAACTTACAGCACAAAAGGGGCCGATTGCGCGCACATCAGTAACGTAGACATTTCAGCTGTGGGTCAGTACATCCTGAGCTGCCGTTCATGTCACACACAGCTTACAGAGTTCTTACAGGGCTTCATCTGCTCTAGCTATTAGAGCCAACTATCCTAAGTCAAAGCGAGAGAAGTCTCGAAAACATTTATAGTCCAGACAACCTAACATTGACCTCCTTGGGAACGCCATTTCCCATTGCATATGATAGACAAACGTATCTAACCTAAACCTCTCGCCAATCCTATGTCCCTCTGAGGCGGAAATGAGGAAATACAACCACAGTGAGTCGAGGTAGAGGATGATGTCTTCTCTCGAACGTCGTGTTAAGCTGCATCTGGTGTGCAGATTCTTGCGTCTCGACCGTTGCCCCCAGGTCCTGAGGTAACGGTTTTCTTTAAGCGATGATGATGCATTTTTAGAAGATGAATATGATTGGGGACTCGCTCTTCTCTTTTAGATAAATATATTTTTGTAAGGAATTTTTCAAGCGTGGGTTAGGTGTGAACATACCTACACTCTTTTATTCTTAAACAAACTTAATTTCAAACTTTAAAATTATATCCCACTTTAAAATTTTCATTCACAAGCGCCTATTTTGGTTAAGATTGACATCACCACAGTATATTTAAAGCTTCGGGAACTACTCGTCTCTTTCTTTACCGCTAATATGAACCAGAAATATCGTAAAGCTGCTGAATGCTCAAAAAATAGGGATAAATTGCAGTTCGTATCTGTCAAAATGAGCACCTTAAATTCCTTCTCGATTGTGAAGCCAGTATTCTAACTTAAAATGCATACGAAGAAGATGGTATACTTAATGACATGCAACGCTATAGATTTTGAAGCATTGTGATATACACTTGAGCTACTCTTTGATAGCTTTAATTCCAAAGTTCTACCTTACACTAAAACTCATTCCTCGGTAGTATAGTGGTGAGTATCCCCGCCTGTCACGCGGGAGACCGGGGTTCGATTCCCCGCCGGGGAGAAATAATTTTGAACACTTCCTATATAATCCATCATTTTCTTAAATACTGCACATTTTGACTACCATAAACGTAGTCAAGCATTTCCATGATATATTGAATTTTCAAATTAATACATATAGATAAAAATTAAAATTTTCAGATACCCTTCGATCATCGGTTATATTTGTGCAAAAACCACCAGGCTAGTAAATTCGTCAATTGAGAGGTTCTTTCCCAGCATAAAGCAACGGGAATTTAGCTATTCAACATTAAGAGATCACGACAATTCACGAAGCACCTGAATAAATACAAACTACAAATCCTCTTTCCATGCATTGGTGGTTCAGTGGTAGAATTCTCGCCTGCCACGCGGGAGGCCCGGGTTCAATTCCCGGCCAATGCAATATTTTCAAATCTCCCATCCAATAACTGGTGAGTAACGCGGTTTAAACCGAAGCTAATCATCATAAGCTTGTAAAACACCATGACGCAACAACTAATTAGTATTCTCAGCTAGGTGCACCCCTCCCGTTATTTTCTACCTGCTTACTAAGGGCTCCTGACAAAACCGTCACCTATTGTTTTTCGAGTTCTAGTGTGTAATTTGTAGAACTCCTTTGCTGAATGGCAATTGCTGGATGCATCGGGCTAGAACAGTCATTAACTGGCATGACAGTCGTTCAAGACATGCCAGCCATTTAGATTAGCCAGCTAAGTCCTCAGACATGAACGCAATAGAAAATTTATGCGACCTCCTAGAATGAATGTCAAGTTAGATGTCGAGAAGATCGTCCACGTACTGTAACCGCCCTGCAAGATAAGTTGATGCATGAGGGTTTAAAATCGACCAGTCATACATTAAGTCACGTGTACACTCAATGCCGCGCAGAATTGCGTCCAGTACTCGTATTCGCAGAGGTCCTACATCACATTAGTAGCAGGTGACCATTTTTTTGTCTTAAGAGGCTTATTTGTTCTTTCAATTCCCGTCAATGTCGATATCCAAATCCAGAATGTAGGGATTACATAAAATGGAATAAATTTATTTCACTACAAAATACGTAAAGTTCCTAACCATTTAACAGCCCTAGCTTCGAAAATTTCTATCTCTTCGTTTAAAATACTATCAGTTACAAATTCTACGCCCAAATCGAAGATTGAAGTCTCATTTTCACACGAATATTGCTGAAGGTCACTCAGTGGAACTTTCCAATCTCCTGACTCTGTAATTTTTGTTTTTCTGCATCTTCCAAGTTACAGGTCCTCAGCGTTCCCAAGAAATACGACAGCGACTGAATAGCTCACAAGAAACGCACGAAACGCGGCACCCGCAGGAAACGCGCGAGGGCCACGCCCATACGAAATTCGCTAAAAAATCAGGGACTGTCAAACGCGGCTTCCAGCGTAAGTTACGAAACGCTTGCCTCCTACTCACGAGGTGCCTGGTTTGATGCCCCCACGGAGTCCTTCCCTTACGAAAGGAATATATACATGATAAGCCTACGGTGATGGCACTTTGGTGGGGCCTGGGACGGGAAGCCCGAACTATAATAATTCGAGACGTTGAAAGAGAGAGGTCGATTAGAAAATTCGATCGATTAGAAAATTAAATCATTGAAATTCGACCGCTGGTTAGTATTGAAGCGGGTATGTTATAATTCGCAGTGAACCATAGCAGGGAGTGGATTGTGCAGGGTGTATCGACGAAATATGTACACATCATTTTCAAATTTTAATATCATGCAACTATGACACAGATTAACCACAAAACAGATCAAGTAAAATGGACGATAGGAAAATACTGTATTACAAATTTATATTTTTTATCAATATTTGAATTTTGTTTACATAGTTTCCGTAGGTAATGTCTGGCAAACGGTGTGTAATATTTGAAGGAGGATAGTTGAAATTTTAGATTATTGTAAGAAGGTAGGAAAAAATTACGTTATCATAAATTGATAATGTTATAACGAAAAACATTAGCGTATTTTTTGTTAATTTTACAATATAATACGCATTATGACACTCACGAGTACAATTGGGAAATTCTCTGCAATCAATTACACAGCAGAGTGGTAACACTTTTTACGACACCCCGCATTTGCCAAGATAGATGAATACATGCACATTGATGTAAATCAAGAATAGAGATAAGATAACAGGATAGATTACTGTAAAGTAGGGGATATAAATGTAGAAGATAAAGGGCAGATTATCACAACATATTAATACAATGTGGAATAGGTTAACAAATGGAGAATAGAGAGAAAAAATAACTATTGATGAGGCATACATGCAGACTCTAATCCCTCACGCAGGCCACATTTCTAGACTCCAGCCCCCAGGCCCTTGTTGAGTCTTGTTGAGCAGCTTCAGGGTTCACAAATTATTGTACGCCCCAAGCAAGTTTCGAACGTAAAAGCAAATGTGTTTGTACTAAAAAAAAGAAATGTGAGCTCGCTATTTGAGAATCCTCACGATCGTGTACCAGGTATCAATATAATTAATTCCATTTGAAATTTATTCCAGTCCAGTAACAATTGCAGTTACAATAACACATCAACTCGGAAAATTGAGTTAGCTGTCGTTCACGTTCACCAACAAGTCCTTCTTCCAACGTGATGTAGGTTGTACAAGTTTCAATTTCCTGCGCTACAATTTTTTCTCAAGGTTCAATTCGCAGGGAAGCATCGCTTTTTTCGGCCGCCAGCATTGTTTTGTAGCGGCCGAGAAAAAGAAGACCGTGCAATATCCGCACCATCATGACGTGGTCGCCCTACAGGTGCGTCCGTGCAATGAACTGATGCTCGTCACTCATCACTGACGGACCAACGAGCACCGCTCAACCCTACATTGCTGAGCTTCACCAAAGGAAATAGAATTTTAAATTAAAGTCTCTCAGAAGAGCGGACTCGCCACCATAAAATTGAAGTGAAATGAAAAAGTCAAGTGAGCAGAGAGAAATGATGGAATAAAAGTGATGAAATCAATGAAGGAATTTTGTTCATGGGTAGACACGAAAAGTTTATCGATAAAAAAATAGATTTACGTAATTTTCCCAAGAAAAAACACTGTTGCTCCCCTTACATTACATGCATGCATGAACGGCAGGTCTATTTCTTCATAAAGCGATTGCACCCCACATTGTGACAACACTTCCGTTAAATACCCCATTACATACTGAAACATAAATGTACGAGTACGGATGAACATGTTGTAATCGGAAAGATAGACGCAGTAATTGAAGAAAAACAGACTAAGAACACGTTCTTCCGTACACAACGATATACAGTTTTCGACAAAAGTTTACTTCGAGTGAGCGAGGGCAGACTTAACTTATATCTTACAAAAAATGGTATGGATGAGGATGATTTAACTTAGTCAGAATTTTGTGCCGGCTGCATGGCATTATTAAATCCCTCATGTTATTACTGTAACTTCGCCAGGCAAGCACTAGTGTCGTTTTGGTCGCGGTTGTGAGAGGAGTGTACCGATTTTTTCCCGTGCCTGACGCTATTTTCTGACTAGGGTTTTCGTACTTTGGGAGTGTTCGTGGCCTTACCATGGGGAAAACGAGGTAGTTACAGTCGAAAACTAAATTATACTTAAGCTCTCAAGCTTCCCAATAACAAACTAAGGAAATAACCAACTAACTTGAACTAAACGATCGTGTTGCGAGTTGTCACATTACTCAGGAAAAATTAACGTCATGCCAACTCAGAAAAAGCAGTCTGGTAGACCTCGAAAGATCTTTACGCGTGTTGACAACGTTGTTAAGAGAGAGCTATCAAAGTTTTCTCATATTGGAGCCCGTAAAATTAAGGAAAACAATAGCGATGGACCACGCACCCAGGGTAAAATTTGTTGAGCATTGTACGCAACTTGACATGTTCCCTCATATTCAGTAGAAGAAAACGATTATTCGGTTCTCCTACGCTGACCATGAAGCTAGGTAGTAATTATATAACAGCATCAGACAGACCTCACGGTTTCTTCTGGTTAAAGGAAGCAGATAATTTTGACTCAGCCCCTTATGAGGCTTACACCATTATGAATATCCGCTCATCTGATAAACTTCAAAGTGAACTGGACAGCTGAGAAGTTCATCAAATTCATGAACTCCACACACGAAAGTCCTTGGAAGACATTATTCATTCCAATTGCAATCCTAATACTACATACTTCCACTCACTTTCATTGCGACTTTACGGGCCTACAAACTGAAGCTACGCATGCAAGATCAGAAACAACGCACTAGACAAATACCCCCAGAACGATGACCGGGCCAATCAGGAGAACGACAATGTCCATGATGTAATTACGGTAATGACATAACGAGCCCGTAGTCATGAGAGCGACGAACCGCAACCCTTGGTCACCACCAGGGCAGGGGAGTCCATGAACTAACTCCTGCCCCCTAATCCGCTGATTCTAAAACAGCGTCTACGAACGCAGCTTTAAATTTACAAAGAAAGAGGACATCGACTCTGATCGTCCATTCAGGCTAACAATATCTTCATGTCTTCGTTTTCCGACGCCCGAATGCGACCCAGACTTCAGCTCAACCGACTCTCAACACTGGCGGTGATTGCCTGGGCTAATTCTCTGAAACTTTTACAGGTATTCTTTAGTAGGTTCAAAGGTACGTTTCATCAAGCACTTCAAAAGACATCGAAACGTGTTTAAAAAGGTAAAAATTCTTCGACCCTTAGAATACGGAAATGCAGTACGCTAATTACGAAAACTCCCAACGCTGACCAGGGCAAGCGCCACGCAAATTCTCACATAGTTCACTTAATTGTCCCACACGCGCTCGACGATAAAACTCGCAACCTGAAAGTACCCTTGCACAATAGCTGCAATTCACATTTTTGTGGGAGATAAAAGTAACCGGTGTGAACTTAATAAAGTCCTTGTAATTTCTCGGAAAATTTGAGGTGATATTTTTTGGTGAAAATTCACACGAATCTAACGAACACCAAAAAATAACTTGCTCTGTATAATCCTAGTTATCACAATATATGAGCATAGTCTAGAAAAGGTATACCATTTCAGTTGAGTTTATACTTTCAAAAGTACAAAACTTGTCAGGTATCCAGTCAGGCTTTCTCGCCAGAGCATCTAAAATGAGGTATCTACAATTTTGTCCACTCAAGTAATTTTATAAATAATTTCGTGAATTTATCGCTGGTGGGCACTGAGTATGGATATCCAGTCCTTAAACCCGCACCATTCCCTAAATTCACAGAACTGGATCGTATATCCACAGACTCGGTCAAGGTGGTGCCAATTCTGCGAAGACAAACAAGTCAAACACACTGACGAAGTCAAGCGTAAAGATTAACGTTGCTCTAAAATGACTTCGGCAATGAAACATACATGAGTATGGAGAGGAAATATGAAATTGCGAAACTCACTCCAAAAACCTGCGATATTTGGGGGCGTTCAGTGATGTCGGGAGCAACGCTCAATTAGGCATCGAAACTTCCAGTTCGTTACTCGTGCAATGATTGTCAGCAATTCGTGCCCTTCACAGGATGTGCGGAATTTATTTCAACTCACCTGCATGACACACTTGTACCAATCAAACAGCCCCATACGTCAATGTTGTCGAACTGCAGTCTATTGACGGTTCGCAGGATCTGAACGTTCACTGTTCCAGTTCAAATGTTCTGAATGCGATAATTTTTTCATTTATAATCAAAGCGTTTGTTCAATCCTTTACTAATACGATTGACAGAAATAAATGCGCTCAGAGTGGTGTATTCCACATCTTCATAATGGCAGCAACTTTACAGACAAATATCATTCGTCACTAAGCGTTAAAAAATACATTGCGAGGAAAACGTTATCAGTACCAGCGACATAAATACAGAGAAATTTATTGATTGTGAATTGACGAGAAGTTTTAAAAAAGCGCATTCAAACCTAAATATTACATTTCTCAAGAGCGAACAAAATATTCGGCTAACTTTACATCAGCTCAGTGCCAAAACTGAACTGACGATGGTCAATAAAATTTCATGAAAGGCCATGAAGTTTACCTCAGCTCGTCTTGAACGCCGCCAACCCGTTCCCCGCGTATTGGGCCCCGGGTGTGCCAACGAAGCAATTCATTCCGCTCTTGCGTAATTGCTCGCTCGTTAGTCAACACTTATATTTTGACTGCGCTGGAAGAAAACCCTCATATATGAAGAATGGAATGATGAAACAGTTATTCCGAGTCAAGAGAAAACGAGGACAAGAAGGAAGCTCGTCTAACTTCAAAACAGAAAGTGTCGCCAAATTGAAACCCAGCATAACTCTGGAACAACCTAACTATAGAGCAGCCCAACGCAGGGAACGTGTTAAGAAACGACTGATTGAAAACAGCGAATTAAACTTAAAAAAAGTAACAACACGAGAAACAGCTCGTGGAACGGTGCGCCTTATAGAAATGAAATGAATCTAAATATAAAAAATACAATTCAGGTACCCCTACTATATCGCATCCCGTGAACATAACAAATGTAAAAACAAAACACGCCACGGATCCTGATCAGTCCCCGTATGTTCTTCCCAACGGTAGGAGTTCAATTGGCTCCACGAAGTTGCCAAGAAATGGCAGGTAGAAGGCAAAAGTTGTACTAACTTTCCCGCTGAACATGGAACTTTAGCGGATACAGAGCCATGCAATGCTCAAATCCGCTGTGCTCATTCATTATGTTAATGACCCCAAAGAAACGAGAAACCGAACATTGGAACTCGAAAAGAAACAAGAAATTGAAGCCTCACTCGCAGTGCGACGACGCAGGTGAATTTCACTAATCTGATGGCATGAAATGCAAATCGAACACGGGTTTGAACTCCAAAAGTGAAACGGAACTCGCCATTCCAAATGAGCCTCATATAGGAGCAGAAAATTATTAAAATCACGAAATGAAAAGCTTATTTCAAGATCTGCCTTCTCATTCAGTGAACGACATTAGAAAATCACAAGGAATGATAGAACTCAAGGTCCTAAGATACGAAGGTCAACAACGTCATGTCGAACACAATACAATAATATGCAGCAGTCATGTTTAGCATTATTTTGTAAGACTCTTGCTCAGTCGGGCAGATAATTACCTCTGCCACACAAACCAATGAGCGTACATTGCACCTCAAAATCTTTCATTTGCACTCAATTCCGCTCCCAAACACTCAGAATTTAATGTGTGTGAATACAAACTGTCGTAGTAAGGACAGTAGCTCTTTTGTAACTCTGACTTCCTCGCACTGAAAGAGAAGGGACCATTCAGTACGGACTTTGGAGAACGATGAATCTTTGCGCAAGGTGTGTTCTCGGACAAAATTCGTAGTGTATAAAAACAGCAAGCTAAAACGGTAGAAAAATAAAATATAAAGAACCATCAGCGAAGAAGACATGAACATGGAAAGGAACAAAGTGGGATGAAAGATAGAAGTCCCGGATGTCTGGTTAAAGCTCGAGTACCCTAACAGTGTCTCCCTGGGAACGCTAGTCCCCGTAGCATAAGATAGACGAATTGTAGTGCAAGAAACGATTGATCGGTTCACAACACCAACGTTTCAGGATCATAACTTGGTTTCCAATTGTAAGTAAAAATGAAAAACAAACCAAAGGCAGAAAAAAACATTCGTTTTTAGACTAAGAATTAAAGTTTCACTACGTCAAAACACAGCAAACGTTGATTTGACAATCTACATACTAACAATACTGCAGGTACACTTACAGTACCAAGTCTCAAATGATAACCAATACTTGTAGTAACTATAAACGTGACAGTAACCTTCTTCGTTTTTAAAAATCATCTGAGGGTAGTAAAATGTTTTTAATTTCGGTTATTTTACTGAGAGAATGTAATTGAAATCCAAACAGAACTCGTGAGAAAATTGGCAAAACTGGACTGCGTGGAAGCCGTTGAGGCTTTTTAGAATTACAAATTTCGACCAAAATAACTCCCACATTTCTAAGAGGAAGTGAAAAAAAAGGAACTGGATACTACCAAAAACTTCATTTCTCAGATGTACTTGTAAACAAGCTTTTTCCTTGAATTTCAAAAATTATATCGACCAGATAGTGGCTGTGGGAGCGGACACACATTTGATTCCAGTTAAGGGGAGCTTCTCCAATTTGCAAAAACTTTTTTGT
>VOMN01128711.1:0-31632 GCA_014899125.1 Orchestia grillus
GAGAGAAACTAATTACAGATTTGAAATCAGCGCTAAAAACACCTTCAGATTCCGTTAAAACATCCAATGCAACTCAGAGTTTCTGAAAAAGTGTTCCCCAGTGATATATATAATGAATGAGCGGTTATGAAGTTTTGTAGGATCAGGGGGGAACTGCAGCGGAGAAAGATAGAGAGTGAGAGAGAGAGGGAACGGTAGCGTGGGAGACTCGATTACAATGAATGTGAAAGCAAAGAAGTACTTTGGATTTTGGGTGGATGTAAAGTGTACGTGAGTTAAGATTGTTCATAAGAGTGACAACCACAAAAATTTTAAAGCCTGGGTCTGTAAGTGGATCTGGTAGTCATAACTAAGTCCTCAAAGAATCCCGTCGTGCTTGGCGCATTGCTACATTCGAAGAAAATTGTCAAGAGCCGTCGGGCTCTGCTGCTAGTTACAAGAGCAACGGGTGCATCAGCCAGGCCTCTCCGAAGCCCCCAAACAAGCTAAGCAAATTAAGCAGCTTGGCTCGAACGTAATACAATTGTGTGAATGGGTTTGAATAATTTTCGTTCTTCCTCTAATAAGATGGGAATGAACGAAACGGGTCACATATACCAGTTTTTCAAATAGAATAAAAGAAGATGAATTGAAATGTAAAAAAAATAATGATTGAGCAAACAACGAACAGAGGCGGAATAATTTCTATGCCCAGAAACAGCAACGTAAGCTGCAAATCGTTTCATAGCGTAACGAACTGCATTCAGATCGTTTTAAAGTCCACACGTTAGTTAATAATGTCAGTTACAGACGCCAGGCTTCAACTCCAATGTTTTCCTTTACGTAGGAAAATTAAAATAAGAAGACCTTAAGCCCAATGAATACGAGCTAAGCCGAACAAACATCCAGAGTCTCAGCGAAACACTTCTACTAAAACAAAAATACAAACTCACAAAAAGAACAAGAAATTTGTCTTGAGACCTGATGAAGCTCAATTAAACTCTGAATAATAAATTCACAGAACATTTCTAAGGACGAGAGGAGCGAATCCCACTCGTGCAGCACAAAGCTCACACCAAATCACGCACTGAGCAAGCAAAATTCTTATGTGACAGGAGCATCTCAAGTTTCGAGGCTCGATTAAACAGCTTCAAGACTTGCAAAAAAGTTTCCCACCTAATGATGGAAGGACTAACTGAAGCTGCAGCTCCTCAGGGATGAATTACCGATGACTTGGAAGGGAGGGACGGTAGATAGATGGTCCCTCAGCAGCACTATCATGATCAGCAGGTCAGGTGTAGCTTTACTGACTAACGACGTCTTGAGTGCCATGATACTTCTATTTAGATTATTGACTCCTTCCCGACAGTTTTATAGACGAACACGAGTAATATTAAGATGGTTTTGGTATTTTATTCTAGATGTATGAGTATGTTTGGAAATCGTCCGTGTATACCGGGAAGGGTCAGAAAAGGACGAATAAATTCATTTCGAGCATTTTAAAGCAAAATTGAAGATTTGGGGAGTTAGCTCGCGTAAAGTTTAGAACTACTCATTATGTCAATACGATTTAACTCGTCCCCGCCAAAACAGGTCTTGCTATCACATTTCCGATAATTCGTTCACGAAGCTGTGGATAACATCCGTCTACTCAAAAATGTATTCAGTGTCGGGAATTGAAGTAGTGGTCGCAAATCAATTTATGATTTCCAAGTATCGTGGAAATGAATTCCAAGATGAATCCAGACCCTGGGGCCACATAATCTAAACTAATAACGAGGTAGCAGTGATCAGGTCACTAGGTGCTGTAATCTAACAAGTTACGCTCGAAATTTTCACGCAAGTTTTCACCGTAACTCCGCGACGCCTCAGAGCACACGTAAGTGGAGGCGCGTTGAGCGTTAGAGCATGAACACACCAGCTGCTGGCAGGGAGAGTCACGTGATAACTGTGCTTTGTACCGAGTTTGTGCAGCAGTACTTGATAATTGTCGTATTTTTAGCGAGTGTTAAAATTTATTTGCTATTGTAGTCTCTGTTATTTTCATGAGAACTTCATAATTTATGCCTATTTTATAATATGAAAAAACGGTATGTGGTTTCCAATTCAGTTCAGTGAATTAAAATGCTGGCAATTTCGAGCCGAGGCACATAACACTTGACTTTTAAGTCATAAATTAATGGATATTTTTATTTTTATTCTGCAGAAACGGCCAAGTTGAATGATTTAGTTTAAGTTGCCAAATTTCATTGGTTTTTCACTTCATACAATATGAATGGCTAACCATACATCCGCCATCAAGATAATGGTTCAAGCAAGGCCTAAATGTTCGGTTTTAATTATGTAGCATCAAATTTAGTTTTATATATAATCTATGGAAAGTAATTTTTTAAAAGATAGAAAGATAGTCAATTTCTTAACTAAAGGTGAAAGAAAATTCACGTGCACGCCAAGATTTCTTCCTGGATATCACAGCCAGTTCAACATTATTTTCAAAGTTATTGTGTAGGCCCTCGTTCCCTCCCATTGTTCAATAGGGACAAGTACAATGAATATGGTTTCATGCTTGGCACTAAAAACCTTTATCAAATTCATCTTGAACACATTTCACTAAAGAAATTTCATCCTAGCTAACAGAGTGGAATCTATTTCTCCTAAACTAATGTGCCTCCTCTTTTTTCTAATGGCAGTAATTAACTAAATCATAATTTCATTCCCGCAAAAATTTGGTCGACGTACTTTCGCCTCCATCATCACGTGACCAGCGGCTACGATATCAACAAATCCCGGGCCTGTGATGAATTGTCGGCTAAAGTGCTTCGACTATACCGTTTTGCCGAAGTTCTCGCTTTCATTATTCCAAAGTTACGACCAACGTAAGCTGAAGATAAATTTTTCTCGTACGTCCGACAACTTACGATAATTTTGATTATCCGGCCCCTGGAATACGGCATGGCAGAAACTTGAAATATTATGGCACTCAATTGTCGAGCCTGAAGGATTTTCATCAGACGCTTTAGGATTTTATCAGACAATGGACCGTAGGAAATGAACTTCAACCTCCGGGATTATTGAACGTTTCCGTAACTGAAGGGTCTCTTTACCGTCCATAGCCGACTGTCTTCGTTAATGTGATAAAATTGATCATTTACTAGCGTCATTTTTACCGGAAGCTCAGTCGAGAACAATACTCAATGCAACTAGTGCATATCACTTGGGAAATAAAATTCATTTTTTATTTCTAGCAAAGCCAGATCAAGTACGATGATCATGAGCTTTGCACAGATAATATAAATGACAGACCAGAAAAAATATTCATAAAACAACTCATTGAGATCTTAGACGTGTGAGAAGCATTTATTCTTGCCCCAAACGCAACTTCTCCCATCAACGGATGATGAATACTGTGCATGGGTTGCCTCAGGAGCCCAGTACCTAATTTGAGAGCACAAGCAGACTGCCTCCTGAGCCGAATTCATTATACGTAAGTCCTCACTGATTTTATTACTGTGCCAAACGTCAGTTACTTGTCGGAAATAGATGTTTCGAATGCCTCAATTCCAAAGAGAGAGCAACCATACTTTACTAGTGGTATATCTTTCTAACATTTAAAGAGAAAGGGCGACCAAAAAGACCAGAAGAAACAGACACCGCTTGGTTCCGTCACCAAATACCAGGTGGTGTCTGTTACCACAACCACCCGAGTGAGCTGCGACTAAAGAGTCGTAAACGTGGAGTAAAAAGTGCAGGGGGTGCACTAACAAAGGTTCCAAAGTGTTTACATGCGTGCCCATAACAAAGCCCCAAGCTAATAAACTCTTGTATCTGTTAAGCATAAAACAGAAAAACACGGGTTAGATATCGTCAGCAACACTACCGTGTTTTGAGACGCGGGTTTTCTTCGCGAACAAAGACGCTTCGTCGCTAGACCGAATTGACTTCTAAATGCCAAGATCACAAATATCCAGTGAAAAATAGGGAACAAAAATACGAGATTTATGAGCGCGCTTTTTGTATCAATTTAGTTGCCAAATTATCAAATCAAGATACTTCCAGAAATCCAATAACACAAAATAAGTTTTCCTATTGAGCAAAACATCGAGGACCCAGTGGGAGACAACTGAGAGAACTGCGGGTAAGTCGCCTCATATGAGGCATTATTGGAGGCAGGCCAGAAGTAGCTACTAGGTCAACAAACTCGAGGGAAATTATTACAGCGCAAAGCAAATATTCTAAGACAATTGGCCGAGCGGCTGCCACATGGTTCCATAATCCGACTAACGTCCCCAGGAGCGCGTCCCAGAACGCATATCGTCGCGCTCGTTTTGCCCAAGCAAGCAAAAATTTATTCCCACGACGAGGATGGGAATAATCGCGAGAATGTAATTCCAAACTTGGCAATAAAAAAGGAGCCGGGTAATGCAGATGGGATTGGATTATGGGAGTAATTTCGAGAGCCGAGACTCAAGGATTGGAAGGTAATAGAGGCCCTAAGGGACGGAGACGTCGTCTAGCCCGAGGAAGATGCGCCGGCGCTCGGACAGGAGCAGGAAGCGTTCCGTCTCGGAATTCTAAATGGGCTGGAAGGCAAAACTATGGAATGGGATCGTCGAATATCCAAGACATTTGGGCCGTAGAAAGTTCTCAGACATCGTCCTTCCCAAACGGCTTTATTGCTGCATTGTGATTCTAGAAACACGCTGAAAGAAACATCGGGAAGAGTCGAATCACTTGAAAATTTTTGGCGTCTCTCCGTAGCGGCCGGCTGTACTGAGAAGTCTCTTAAAAACCTCCAAGCGTAAAAAAACACAAATATTAGCGGGAAAATAAATCCAACGTGATTATCTTGAGAGCATACGAAGAAAGCTACTAATGTTGAGAGCAATATGCGACATGCACGAAATTCGGGATCAAATGAAGCGAAACAATTGCGACTTTGGCCGTCGAGAAATAAAGGAAAGACGGAAGTATTCACTCTATTGGCCATCGCAGCGGTCGTTACCTTCAAGAAATGGACTCAATAACTTGGGCTATAAAAGTGCTAACTTTCCCATACGAGGAATTTAGGCCGTAAAACTTAATGTCGAGAAATGTAAAGGCCCACATACCACAGGCTGGCAGATTTATACCGGGAGAAAACAAGGTTAAAGGAAGAGACGAGAGAGTGCCCTAACTTCAGACAACCGACAGATCTATGGTCATTGGTTACTAGACTCACCTGAACTTGGGTCATCACGGGAGAATTTTAAGGCACTAACGCGGAGCGGGCAATGGAAAATTTATGGCAGAGCAGCACCTTAGTGACCAGGGAATGATTTATCAGAATTGTGCGCACGAGAGCGCCAGTTTGGCTGTGATTGACTTCAGCTCGGCTCGCCTAAAACTAAAAAGAAATGTAAGGGTGGCGGTAGGGAAACAAAGTTATTTCACGACTGCAGGAAGCGTGAAATGAAAATCACGCATGCAGAGCAATGCAAAATAGCTGAATTACGAGCGGTATACTCTAAAAAATTCGCAGCACTACGTCCTCTCAGCCTAGCGAAGAACAAACTATAACCGCCAATTACCATTGTAGACTTGAAAATTACCAAACATCAGTCTACTTAATCCAATAAAGTATGAACTATAATTGCTAGGTACCAATTAAGACTTGAAAATCAGTAACATAAGTACCCTCAGTCCAATGCAACACAAATTATAATAGTATAATACCCTACATGACTTAAAAACTAGTAACATAAGTCTCCTCAGTCAGATGCAGCGCAAATTAGCATTCAGCACCTTAGAGTTAGCGACTAGTTCCTTCAGCGGAACAAAGAGCAGCTTATCATTCCCAGGGCGCGTGCAACAAAGGAGACATCCATTTCTCACGAAGTAAGAGCTTCGATCGAATTTGGCCTGATAATTATAGATAATACGAGTGGCCGTCACAGCGCGGGATGAGACGCTGGCACACAAAGCGGCCTAGCGTGTCAGGGGAACATTATGTTCAGCGCTCAGCCTCCAGGTATGGCGAGGTGCACGAGCTCTGGTGAGGTGCACGAGTTCTGGTGAGGTGGGGCACGAGTTCTGGTGAGGTGGGGCACGAGTTGTGGTGAGGTGCACGAGTTGTGGTGAGGTGCACGAGTTGTGGTGATGTGCACGAGTTGTGGTGAGGTGCACGAGTTGTGGTGAGGTGCACGAGTTGTGGTGAGGTGCACGAGCTCTGGTGAGGTGCACGAGTTCTGGCGAGGTGCACGAGTTCTGGTGAGGCACACGAGCCCCATTGAGGCACACGGGCCCTATTGAGGCACACGGGCCCTATTGAGGCACACGGGCCCTATTGAGGCACACGAGCCCTATTGAGGCACACGAGCCCTATTGAGGCACACGAGCCCTATTGAGGCGCACGAGAGCCACAGTGAGGCACAGAGCGCGATCACCACAACATCAGAGGTCCGACCGTGCCACCGCGCCTAATGAAGGCACACAGCACCGACAATCTAATTAAGATGACCGTAATTTAGAGCGGCATTACGGCATCGAAATGACTAAGGGAGCGGCAGGCCGAGTGCTGGAGAGCGTTGTGTTTCACGCAGCGACCTCTACTACAAAATTTGGACACTTCCTCAGTACTTTGCATATTTCAACTACCAATGCCTGATGTGAAAATTTCATTATCTGATGCCTTCTGTTTTATACAGTGGGTCTCCTTTTCGTAGTATTCCATAAATTTATAAAAAAATAGGAAACCTATACATTACAGTCGTTCTCCCGCATAGAGCGCTAGATCGATTCCGGGAAACAAACATCATATCTTCTAATTTTTTGTGTATAACACATAACACTCTCTATTTGCGTCATTTGTCACAAATATTTTAAGGGCAGTTCGATGCTCGGTCTAGTCGGTACCGCTCTATGCGGAGGACGACGGTAGAGCGATTATTTGTGAGAACCGATCTAACGCTCATACTGCAGACGCCTGTATGTCTGGAGCAGACTACAAGGAGTGGACGTGAGTAGCACTGCTGTGGCCAAACGAGTGTATATAAAAATATCAAAACTCCAAGAGAGAGTTGGGGCAAGTTTCACCTACGCATTTTCATAATTTAATGCAGAAGAAAAATGTCCAAATTCAAGTCGAAGTGGCCATGTTATTCTGCCCGTGAATATCAATCCCAATATCACACAATTAATCTATCAGGAATGACAGCATTAAAGTTATAGGAATATTATGTAATTTCATAGGCGGTCCTTGCAGATCCCATTGTGCCAGTGTTCAATGATGAGTACGTTTCAACCTAAGCTGTTGTATTTGAAGAATAAAAATTTTCTCAACAGTAAACTCAGTTTAGCCGAAGTGCCTCGACCCACAAGATTTCATTTTACTAATCAAACCAGAGTTTAGAATCGGAAATATCACGATGAAAAATCAACCTTTATTGTCGATAGGTATATTAGCTCGAGAAATTACAATTCTTTTCATCGCAACCGCTGGCAACGTAACCAGCACTTTGCCTCCCATTCGCCGCTGCAGTTTGCAAGGCGCACCAAGTATGCACGCAAGGCGCACCAAGTATGCACGCAAGGCGCACCAAGTATGNAAGTATGCACGTAAGGCGCACCAAGTATGTACGTAAGACGCACCAAGTATGCACGTAAGGCGCACCAAGTATGCACGCAAGGCGCATCAAGTACGCACGTAAGGCGCACCAAGTATGCACGCAAGGCGCACGAGGGAGGAGTGACTGCTCACAAATCAGTCCAAAGAAAGGAAGAGCTTCAGGGGTGCCACTTACCCCAAACGCAGAGTACCGCTTCGATCTGCGCTGGTCTTTGCAGAGGTACACTTCAGATTTGGGTCTGGGGGGCTTCTTGGGTCTGAGGATAATTTTCTGTTCTTCTCTGATGTCGTCGTCTAATAATTTGGAGTCGGACGACACCGACAACTGGCGGGACAGCGTCTCGTGCTCCACAAGTCGGTCCCAACCTGCGGGAAGAAATGGAATCAAAGTTACTTAGAATTCTGCGCTCTGAAATACGACGTAGAACAGCACCATCGGAGCAAATTCACGAAATGTTGCGTTCAAATCTTGTAGACATATAATAACAGTTACACATGCTATTTTTGGGAGAGAAGAGTTTCCAATCCCGTTTCGTTTTGTAGTCGGAAATTACTTTACTCGCACGACGAACTTCAGAGGGACTCTCGACAAGCGCTAACGCGCAGCGCTCAAACTTCGATACAAATATTCTCGCATCGCCAACGTCAAGTGGAATTCGCCAACACGAAGCCTTAGAAGTTCATTTCTTCGCGAATTAAAATCACAGCTGGACAAATTCACTGAAATTAGGGCCCGAAATCCCGCGTCGTTCCTCTACTACACCTTGAGTAGGACTGGATAGTGGGAACTTTTAGAAGGTATCCTTGAATGTCGATATTCATTACGACATTTCCCGTGCATAAACGGAGAAGATTGTTACACCTTGAAAGGATTAAATAAAATCTAGCCACAACACCAGTACATGTCCTAGCGAGTCGAAAGTAAAGTACCCGCAGTGGCTGTTGCCACAACCAATGCTGACAATGAAACGCTCTCTCCACGCCTGAAGATTTCCTGACACCAAACTACAAGCAAGGCATAGGGAAATTTTTTGTCGTATTTTTGACGGGCACGTGCAAAAAGTGAACATTAAGAAAAATTTAGATTGGAAAAGTTTCAACTTGATTTGTAAACATTAAGCCAAGTCTCATTAGTAATAAAGTCATGATTCCTTAAGAGAAATAGTTATTTTTAATATTTTAACGCACATTCATAAGGTGGCTGGTCTTAAACGTTATCAGAGCAAGCTAAGACTCTGACAGTCTCATTCTTACATAAATTAATATATTCTAACAGATTCCGTCACAGGATTCTTCGTTACCCTTCACCTCACCTCATTTAGCTGTCGTTACCTTGAGCCCAAAGCGATGCAGGAGGCACTGCAACGCTTGAGGCAGATAAAACCCCAGCAACACGAAGGCACGCCGAAGAAACGCATTAATTCGTCTCGTGAATATTCTTTTAAATGATCCATCGCAAGATGGCGGAAGAAATGAAATTTAGGCTTCTTAAATCTCACAAATAATATTGAAAAATTATTCAGACACGATGCGATTACAAATTATTCAAAGCTTGAAATTTTCAAACAGCAAATCTATTACGAAACTTCCATTCATATGTTGAAATTGCATGAAATAATTTAATAATTACTTGACTGTTTCTTATAAGCTTGCCATACTCAATAACCGATTCATTCTCCAACGACACAAAACAAAATTCTCTCCTCAAATTCCCCGACTATTCTCAACAATATTGTTCCCCAAGCATACTCTGTCTCTATGATTTGACGTCACTTTACGTATCTCCATACAGGGTGTACGAACAGTCACAGGGGCTTTTCTTGTCAAGTTATTATAAGTAGTATTAATTATTCTCTGACGAGCCCAGCATCGTCACTATAACATATCGAAGGTGGGACAGCATGATGATGCGAGGTGTCCCAGCGACGTGGGATATGACGTGAGGTGTCCCAGCAACAGGAAATTCAGAACACTCCAAGTTACCCCAGAAGTCCAGGAAACCTCGAGTGTCTTGACACATGCAAGCGGGTCAACTGAATCAAACGTAGCCGGACCGAATATCTTTTCGAAACTTAAATTTTTCCGCCAAAAACTTAACTTGGACATAAGTGTTCAAGTTTGAGTATTTCAAGGAAGTTATTTTCGATTAGGAAGTAAACAAATGGAAAAGCATTAACCCCATCGTAATGAAGCACCTGCGAAAATCAATCCGCGAGCTCAGTTGAGTTTGTTGCAAACGACATCCAACGGTGCACTGAAGAAAGACTGTACAGTTTAAACTTCATTCAAATTGAAGAAGCATTGAACGACTGGGAATGTTCTCCGTTATTTCAAGTTAGAACGTCCTGTCACCTTGTAAATAAAATAAAAATTATAGAAACACCATTGCAACGGAGTAGCGTACTTTACGAAGCACTTTGATCACAAGTCCACATCTACATGCCCAAATTCAGACTTCAATTCATTAGGAAACTTAGCAAGTGAGTATTAGGAAGTAAGAACTTTTTCCAATTGTTCTCAGAACTGTTGAGCTTCTCTAATTGAGCTTCGCTTTAAATCATCTCCCTTCCCGGGCTGGTAACGCGCAGCCACAGCCATCTGGCGCACGCCGCTGCCTTCCATCGATTGTAGAGGCGCCTTCCCATTCAATTTTGTGCAATTTAAAATCGATTGAGGCGGCGCAGTTTTCAATCTATTGAGGAGGCGCAGTTCTCAATCTATTGAGAAGGCGCAGTTTTCAATATATTGAGGAGGCGCAGTTTTCAATCTATTGAGGAGGCACACTTTTCAATCTATTGAGGAGGCACAGTTTTCAATCTATTGAGGAGGCACAGTTTTCAATTTAATGAGGAGGCACAGTTTTCAATCCATCGAGGAGGCGCAGTTTCCAATCGTTTACGGAAGCACAATCTTCAATTGATTGCGGCGACGTAGTTTCCAGTTTCCAGTCGATTACAGCGAAGCAGGTTTCAATCGATTACGGCAGCGCAGTTTAAAAGAAAATTTCAGAAACGCAGTTCCATGCTGATTATGGTAGTGAAGTTTTAAATTGATCACTGAGAAACATAATTTTCAAACGATATTGACGGCAAAATTTACAATCTTTTCTAGCATCGAAGTTCTTAATCGTTTACGGCGACGTAGTTTAGAATCGTTTACGGCGACGTAGTTTTTAATCGTTTACGGCGGCGTAGTTTTTAATCGTTTACGGCGGCGTAGTTTTTAATCGTTTACGGCGACGTAGTTTTTAATCGTTTATAGTGGCACAGTTTTCAACCGGTTATAAAATCGCAATTTTCAATTGATTAACAGCGAAGGGGTTATCCTCCACTTCAGCTTTTGTTTCACATATGAACTTCATGTGCACTTTAATGCATATGCCCGAGTAATGACTCTGATACCCGAATTTCTACAGGTTTTTTTTAATGTATACGACAGCGGAGGCGTACGTTTAGATGAAAGAAAGACTACTCGATATTTTTTCATCCTGAAGCAAAATTCATGTCCTACAACCAGGCATATGCCTGAGCCAAAATAGACATAAAGGAATAAATTATTCTGCTATATTCAGTTATTGTAAAAAGATAAGACTTTTTCACCTATACAAGTAGGTGGTTGCAGAGCAAAATGGCGGAGTGATCAGAACTGACCTTCTGAAAGGTATGGACTGACCCTCTGTCGGGTGTGGACTGACCCTCTGTCGGGTGTGGACTGACCCTCTGTCGGGTGTGGACTGAACCTCTGTCGGGTGTGGACTGAACCTCTGTATTTTGTTGTACGTCAACACGTCCTTCTGATTCTCCAAAAAACTCGATTTTTTGTCAACGTTCTGGTCTAAATTATGAATTTAAAATTGACTATGACAATACATGCATTACATGCAAAACACGTACACAAGAGAGAGAATATGGAATAGCTAAAATCATGCATGATAGGGTACAGAAAATGACAATTTTTATTTACACAAGTGAAAATAAAAAATACATATACAACAAATTACAATGAATCATTTTCACTGGTTTAATTATACTGACGGAATTAAATTTCAGTTGTAACAAAAACTCTCAAAAAAACACAGAGATGCACATGCTAGTACTACGTTATAAAGAGTGCAAATGAAAGCCGTACTGTGCGAAATAATACGGAATAAAAATGTGAGATCCATGTACGAAAATTTATATGACTACATGCCGGAGTAAAATCAAAAACCACAAGAAATTGCCACACATCATAGGACAATACACATAATAAAACAATATTAAAGATCACAATTTTTAGTCTACTCACACGTCACATTCCGACGCTCGCACACGTACGAGCCTCGTCATCAATGTTCATCCTCGCATCACGTGGCATTAAGAAATAACTTGAAATTTCTATCTAATTCCACACAATTTATTACCATCTTTGGGGAATACGAAGCAACCGTTACGTTTGGGGTAGTATATATAACCCACGAATTAGAATGACTCCCCTCATTGTGTTATGTATTGGCCAGTAGTACTATGTTCTTTCATTTCCTTTCTTATATACATGACCCCACTCGTTGGAGAGGCAAGACTGACAGCCGCCGCTGGTCTGACGCAGCCCTCTCTCCTATGTAGACCGGCTACTTACAGCGTCCTCGCTACAATACGTTACATACTAATTTGAATTGTAGACCGGCCACTTACATTCAGTGTCCTCGCAACAATGCGTCAGCTACTAATTAGAAATATAGACCGGCCACTATATTTCTAATTAGTAGCTGACGCATTAGTAGCTGTCCTCGCTACACTGTGCTCGTCATACGCAACACGCAAGTAGCTCAATGGTTGCCACTAGAAAAACATTTACTAACGAATTGGCGAGGCATACAAGTAATTACTACGCTGATTACGAAAGTCAAAATGCAAATTTGGAAGTGAAAATACACGCGCAGGCTCCGTGGATTTTATTCGCAACGCACCGCACTTTTACGTATATAAAAATAATTCATTTTTACCCTTCTTCTATAATCTAAAAGTTTACGTCACCTTCAAGTTATTGCAGCACATAAGTTTCATCATATAATAAATTTTATTTTTGTCCGAGTTTTTGAAGTTCACTCATGATTTACTGCTTCTGATGAAATACTTCCGTCGAAAAAATAGGAACGCCGCAAAAGACTCAGGACCCCTCCATCCGCCCCGGGGCCGCCCACACATAAACATGCGATATGCGACCATGGAAGGTCCAACAAGATTAATGTGTGGCCATTAAAGGCAACGGAGCATGGTCAAATATTCAGAAATTAATGCGCCTTCATCATGGATGGGGAAATTTCTATTCGTATCTTGCAATATGATAATCGAATTCAATCGACTTCGGTCGAACTTCTCGAGCTAATTGATCATGTCTGCAGCCATGTTCGATTATGTAACCCTTATCGGTTTTAATAAATCATGTGTATTTCATTCTTCTGCCATAAAATGTGTTAAATTATTTAAGACGGCGTTAAAACACAGAATAAAATCCGGTTAAATAAGTGTTTCTCTTAGAGATCACATTTACACGAATGAATGAATTCTCGGGCCACTTTTAAGCTAGAACATGACTGACTACAACTAAACTATAGATTAGATAACAAGGTCGACTCGTTAAATATATAAATCAGGTAACAGCATACTATAATTATACTTCTGTTCGAAAAAAATAGCTATGTTGCCATTGAAGTTTCACTCCACATAAAAACGAAACACCTATTTTACTTTTGATAGCCTCATCAAGTTTTCGGACCCTCAAGTAGTCTCTCTTTAAAGAAGTAAACGAATCCAACCTTAATTTTCACGAGCAAGTCACGAGAAGCAACAAAAAATGTGGCCACTCTGCCGGTGCGAAGACGCGCCGTCGACACACACAAACCGCACCTCGAGAAGCCGCAACTTGTGCGGGAACGCCGCAAGATAAACACGAGTCTCTGGAGACTCACGCCTAGAATTCATTGTCAAAATGTTCCTCTCGAAAATCAACAAGAAATTGCCCCATGACGGCTCGGACAGCTTTAAAAGGAGCTCTTCTGTTTATTTCTCTGGACTGAAGTGTTGATGCAAGAGTCCGGCACCTCCAGAATGTCGATGCGAAGAGATGCTGCTGACGTAACCAATTTGAACTGCTGATGCAGACGACTGTCATAGGAAAAAGGTTATATCTATGTGCGCTGATATCCAGAGCCAAAAGTCGTCGGAAGAAACAGCATCATTGTTCAAAGGTAGGTGTGCGATAGAATTTTTTTCGCTTAGTGCTGTAGAATGCAATATTCTATTCTTCAAATTCTATTCAGAATTGAAACTACAAGATGCTCAAATTCAAAAATAAAAATAAATTCAAATATTCTGCTATTTCATGGCAGAAAAACGTAGACTCACTGAACGGACGACTGTCGGGCTTAGAAAGCGATTTAGGAGCTACATTAGAAACAAAAGAGCGCTATTGGAGCCAACCAAGCGTAGCCTTATAGAGAAAACATGAGTCAATTTTGAGTACCGACAGCAGGTGACAGCAACGGAAGAGAGTAACTTGTTACAGTAACCGAGTTCCTACTGAGTAACTTGTTACAGTAACTCGCACAGCTCCAAAGAGAGAGGTTCATCCGAGGGATTCAGGGCAGACGAGAATAAGAAATTTCGCTTCACAGATTTGCAAGCCTGCGTTGCATTGTTACCAATCGTAAGCCCCCCAAAAATATCCCACACTGAATCAATTCAGCGGCACACGCCGTCAACTGTTAAGGAGTTACTGCGTAAAACAAAAATTGAGGAACGAAATGATCTAAATTCCTGCCGTTACTGTTTTAAAACATTCGAAACATTTATTTTCCACAAGTAATATACATCAGAAACATTATTACAACCAAAACAAAAATGTCATAATACACTAGAATCAGAATGTACACTCGTTTCGTCGTGTTATACGAGCGAGTCAATAGGTCGATTATTGGAAATTATACTTTACCAATCACATCAAACGTTTACAAGAACTGCAGATATTTTTTAAAATTTCACAGTTTTAATCTCGCAGTAGCAGTAAATGCAAAAGGAAGTTCACTTCGGTGATGAGCTCGAGAATTTGGTGAACGGTGCGAGGGAGACGCGGGCCTACGTTTGTACGTCACGTACTCTCGCAGCACTTATTGAGTACCCACCGAGTACTGACTGAGTACCCACCGAGTACTGACCGAGTACCCACCGAGTACTGACCGAGTACCCACCGAGTACTGACCGAGTACCCACCGAAGACTGACTGAGTACCCATCGAGTACTGACCGAGAACTGACCGAGTACTGACCGAGTACTGACCGAGTACTGACCGAGTACTGACTGAATCCTACTGAGTCCCACTGAGTGCTGACTGAGTGCTGACTGAGTACTGACTGAATCCTACTGAGTCCCACTGAGTGCTGACTGAGTGCTGACTGAGTACTGACTGAGTCCCACTGAGTACTGACTGAGTCCCACTGAGTACTGACTGAGTCCCACTGAGTACTGACTGAGTCCCACTGAGTACTGACTGAGTCCCACTGAGTACTGACTGAGTCCCACTGAGTACTGACTGAGTCCCACTGAGTACTGACTGAGTCCCACTGAGTACTGACTGAGTCCCACTGAGTACTGACTGAGTCCCACTGAGTACTGACTGAGTCCCACTGAGTACTGACTGAGTCCCACTGAGTACTGACTGAGTCCCACTGAGTACTGACTGAGTCCCACTGAGTACTGACTGAGTCCCACTGAGTACTGACTGAGTCCCACTGAGTACTGACTGAGTCCCACTGAGTACTGACTGAGTCCCACTGAGTACTGACTGAGTCCCACTGAGTACTGACTGAGTCCCACTGAGTACTGACTGAGTCCCACTGAGTGCTGAGTGAGCACTCTTGAGTACTGAGGGCCCAAGGTTCCGTGCCAGCAGAGGTGCTACCGCCAGCGCAACATGGAGGTGAGGTGACCACGCGGCCGCGTCTCGAACACAGGCTCCGAGAAGCGGTTTCGAGTGAGCTAACAGTGCCAAGCCTAAGGCTCAGACCTAATAAAAATACAGAGCACACACTCCGACAGCAAATAAACTTTATGGACCAGAAAATACTCCCCACATAAAAGAATGGCCACAGAAATAGGATTCGACACAACAGGGGCAGGAGAACGAGAGGTGAATGTATCTTCAAAGTCTGCTGAAATTCTTCTCCTGGAAAAATTGGCTAAGAGCAGTTTCGAACTTTACCTTCGATTTATATGTTGATTAACACTACAGGCATCCAGCGTTCCACTCGTCGAACGATAGAGTTAATTTAGTTTCAAGTTCTTACTGTTTTGTTCAAAACTAGCATGAAAATTCACACGTGCATAACATTTGAACGACTGTTTACGCAGTATTTTGTTCGTTTCAAAAATAATTCGATTTTTCATTCCAGCGGCTACGACGAAGTCAGGAAAGCTGGCAATGGCGGAGGTGCTCTAGTGCTCTGCTTTGGTAATCCAGGAGAAATAATGTGGAAGAGTGACATAATTAACTTATTCCACTGAAAACTCGATGATTGCTTAGTTTAAAAACTTCATCGAAACGAAACATAGGTAATTATAATTAATAAATGCAGAAGCTAGCTTCATTTGATTACTAAAATAAACAATAATCACATTATATTTACTTTATAAAAAGAGAAGCAGCTGTAATGAAAGTTACAAGGTAAAGCTTATCTTGAGGCCTACCTTCTCTCGCTGTATTGAAGGAATATATGTAAGTATGTTTACGTTAACTTATGTGGATATATACCCCAATATCTATGAAGTCTTTTACTTCGATTGCTAACTCATACCATGTTTGTACCCTAATTTATGATTTTAAGCTTCTCATTCAATTATTCGCACTTTTGCAGTTATCTGTATACTTAAGACTTTTTATCAATATACATTAATGTACTGTAAATTGAAAATCTTTCGGGCCAACATGTGATGTATGCTCAGATTCCAGATTTTATCATTTCTCGTTTGATTGTAAAACTGTACCGCGTAAATTACTTGTGGTAAATAAAGAGTTTTACATAAATAGCAACAACATGCTAATAAAAACACCTACCAAAAAAGCAACACCTGCCACAGAAGTATCCGCAGCCCCATGCCAACATCAACACCTGCCATAGAAGTATCCGCAGCCACACGCGAACATCAACATTTGTGCCACAGCACCTGGTGCTGAGTGCAGTCAGCAAAGCACTTCCAGAGCACTACTCTGGCTCCAGTGATGTGAGCCTGGTTTCCAGTCAATAACGTATGGTAATTGATGGAAATTAAATAGACCGGTGAGTGCGAAATCCCTGGAATTTCTTTCGAGGGAGCATCATGCCTCATTCGAGTGCTGACTGAATTCGTAAAATATCTCTTGAAAAGGAATTTCAATTCAGAGGCCTCATTTAGTTTTACCAGCCCAGCACTCAGAAATCGTTCTTTCACAACGGAAGTTTGCATCTGTTCAGTGTAAATCCCGGCCGTTCAAAAGGATTTACTAGAAGCGTAATATTTCGTTCCTCCTCCCGAACACTGGAACTCGTAACTAATCTACATTTAGACTTGCAGCGTTCACACCTTACCGAAATATTTATCTTTGCTTGTGATGGAGTGCCAAATTGGAAGACGAAGAAGAAAGATTGCAAATGAATAAAATTTTAATTGTACCCTCAATGATACGAAACATCCTAAACATTTAAAAATAATATCGTGATACAGCTGAAATCAAAAGTCGAATCAATAAATTCTGCAAGAATAAAGGAAGAAGGAGCCTTTGTATAGAAGTTGTTTCACCCCCTGAAGCATAGGGGCCAAAATGTTATAGAAAATTCCAGTAACTTAGGCGGTAATGATGCCAATATCCGATCCATCTTAGAGGGCGGACATAGATTGCTGTCCGGGGCAAAAACCGCTTACAGCCTCGAGAGAACTAGAGCTCCGAGAGAAGTTCTGAGAGGCGACGTCGAAGAACAAGTTCCCAAGAAAAACATTGATTATCCCCTTGCGAAGAGTTGAAAAAAAACTTCACTAACTTAGACAGGCACGAAGACACTTGTCCTCGGAGAAATAGACCTGACGAGAACTATTCTCCCTCTTCGGTTAGAAAGAGTGTTTAAAAATTACTTAAGTTGGTTCATTCACAGTAATGATCAACACCATTCATGTCAAGAAAAGTAAAGTGTGATTTGAAGGCTTATTATCTGTTCTAATACACCTATAATAAGAGGAACATATGATACAAGAAATAAAATCAGACACATAAACTCTGTTCATGCTGGAGACAAAATCATAACGGAGAAAATGAACAAGGAAAACTAGACACAAGCACCATAACTTTTGACAGAAAACGAGCAATAAAGGTCTACTCTCATTCGATAAAAATGCAAAATATGGAAAAATGCTCATTTTTTAACGTAGTGCTGAGACAGAATTACCATACGAAGGGTAGAAATGGAGGGAAAAACTTTAATCGTGGTCAAATTTTACCTTCATCCCAGCTGGGGCGCTGGCCCATGTGACAAGGGGAGAGCGAGCCGCGGGTAGCCAGGGAACTTTCTGGGGTAAATTAGGGAATGGGTCCAGTTGTAAAACACATGACTAATAAAGTGACTGCCTTCAGTAACTCCGTACGAGTCCCCACATGGGTAGCCCTAGCAAACGGGGTGATGCCACAGTCTACGTGAAATGTGATAGGTTGACCCATTTTCTAGTCGTTGCACACTTCTTACGAAACACTGATAAATTATTTATTAATATAGCTTAACAATGATGAAGCTGCTCGAGATGTTTCTGTGAAGTTAATACGATGTTATCTCTACGGAAATGATCGTTTTATTGAAAACGTAGCCTCTTCTCTATCACTTTGAAAGATCGTAGTAGCTACGTCTCCCACAATTTGAAATTTACGAAAATTCACCTTGAACCTATACTAAAATAACATAGTTTCTTTACTTTAGCTGTCATCAAGAAACAAAATATCGAACATTCAAATCTATAATGATAATTATTGGTCTATAAGCCCTTCTTCATGAGAATAAAGCAACTAGTTCTAGTGAGCAACTAGTCCTAGTAATCAAGTCCCTGAAGGGTTCAGAGAGCCTACAGTTCAAAGCTGACCGAACAGACGAGCGATGTCAAAACAATTTAAAATAAATCAGAGCAACTTTTCCTTCCGCAAATTTGTTTGCGAAAATGTTTTTGGAATTGTCTCATTCGACCTGACAGTGCTGCTTCGTGAAACCAGGTACCTTCGCCTGGACACTAAAAACATTACAAATTGTAATATTAAGAATAAATACACGGAGTTATAGTATTCGCTTGATATCGATAATTAAAGTATGAATATTTATATAGAGGAGCAATCAAAAATATAAGAAGAAAGTAGAGTAGGTGCACATTGGTATTAAAACTCGATCAGTTTATAAAAAGTGAAGCACGACAAGAATGGAATGAGGCCTGGAAGGCAAATGCAAAAAGACGTTTAACGCGTGAGTGAAGTTCAGAGAAAAAGGGCATTAAGTAACGGCCAAAAAATGCTGTGGGAAATAAATATATTTTCCAGAACAATGCGTACCACAATCAAATACTCCTGAAGACCTCATGAAATATCGTCACAATACAAACCAAAATAAAACTAGGTAATCAAAATTGTACGTTGCATTTGAAAAAAGAAGAAGAATTGCAACAGAGAAAGAATGATATCTAAAGTTGTATGGTAATGAGATGCACAGCAAAATTCAAACCTTTCTCACTAGTTCAGCTTTTATATCAACATTTTATGAAATCTAATGTTCGTCAGTAAATTTTAAGTGAAGCTCAATTCAACTTTGTGGTATTTAGGCGTCTTTACTTGTTTGAACAAGCGTGCTTTGTTGTTTTTCTTAAATTTTATCATAAAATTTGTGCACTAAACTCAAAAGCGAGCAATTCTCGAAATAATACCTTGAAAAAATATTCATTCATTGCTATAGTATCATACAGATGCAAAATTCAATTTTTCAGAAAATATTAGTAATATCTGATTAGCATTCGATGTATTTTAATCGGTATAATCTCACATCCCCTTCTCCCAAACACACAAAAATCGTATGGGTTGCCTTTAGTACTTTAGAAAGATACCTAAACGTCAAGCATACTTCGCTGGTAGGCGGTTTGACGACTCAACAACACGGCATCTTAAAGCACAACATAAAACTCCCATTGCCCATTAATTTGGAATTAACACGGCACAAGTAAGACCACAGGCGGTGTCTTAGAATATCATGTGATCTCTCTCGGCATGTCGCTAGCGGTGTTCACGCCAGCGTACACGCTTTGGCAGGCGGTGCCCCCAGTGCAGGACAGCACTCGCCGAGGCAGTAAAAAGCCTTTGCTCTACGGACGTTGACGCGCTACAGAGATTCACAGTCCCTCGTTTGGCCGCCTCACCCTGACGTCCTCGAAGTGACCTAGCAAAGCTCTTAACTCTGAGCCTTGTACATAGATTCAGTAGTCAACTTGTTTTTCCCAGTTGGAGTTCAGAGAGTTTGGAATTGAAATATTCAACGTCAGTGTTGTCACATTTAGCACGGCACTGAAAAAATGCGGCGTTTTTTAGAATCCAAATGGGACAGGTAACAACATACCGAGTCGCTGTCGTCTTTATCGAGGGAAAAAGGGGCTAAATACGTGTCTGAATAGTCACCATCCTCGGAGTCTGACTTCACTGTTCACTTCACATCAGACGCTGCTCGTTTGAACTAACAAATATTTGCAGTCTCTGTAAACAATGCGCACGCCAAGCAATGTTTACACTAGTTTCGCCTTCAGGGCGCGAGTGTTACACAGGCAGGGTTAAAACAGACGGACTTTTAAAGGAAATCAAGGAAAGGCTCTGAAACATTAAGTAGCTGTAGCGTAGACTGCAGTGCTTCACTGACTTAGACTATGGCACGCCGAAAGAGAAGGGACTATTTAGTACGTACTTTAGAGAATCGGGAATCTATGCCTGAAGCGAGTTCCTATACATGATCCCTTGCGCATGGAAACAGCACATTAAGGATGAATTGGATGAAAAGGCAAATAAGAGCTAGCGATGAAGGTGTGAACATTGAAAGAAGCAAAGTGAGTACGAAAAAATGAAGTTTCGAAGGCCTATCTACATCTGAGGTAACCTAACAGTACACCCAGGGGAGCGCCAGTTCCCATAACATACCATAGACAAGCCTAACTATGCTAACCATACAATGGGGGTCAAAAAGTTCGGCGAATTTTTCGTTTCAGATTTTTCCCTTTTTCGTTTTGTGCCTGAAGCGTCTTTCAGTTTCCTTGAAACATTGGCATAGAAAGCTCCTGTTACAGTTCTTTGATTTTCAAGATAATCTATTTTTATCACCCCATCTGAATCCCACAAAATGCGTCCCGCCTTTGGGCCAACTTGTGCGATTTGAGCTTGATTGGCGTCGATGATCCGCGTTACCGCTGTTACTGATCTATTGCTGTTACTGATCTACCACTGTTGATGTTCTGTGGCAGCCGCTGTTTTGGCTGCTGTTTCGATTCAGGACCATGCTGGCAAGTCCACGTTTTACCTCCGAGGATTATTTTGGCCAGGAAATTCTCTTCATTATCTTCAATTTCGTTCAATATCGTCACGGACAGACAGACCACTTCGAAGATTCAGGCGCCCTGGGGACCCATAGCGCCGAGGGCTTGCTGTCGCTCAGTCCTAAATTATCGAGCGGAATAGAATTTTCCAAGCCGTATGAAATGTCTATGGACACAGCTGACGGATTAACTGTTATTTTTCTATCATCTTTAACTAAATTGTGAGCAGCCTCAATGTTTTAGTAATTTTTTGATATTCCTGATCTTCCAATGCGATGGTCGTCTTCCCTTCTTTGAATCTGTGAATCCACTAGTAGACTGCAGTCCTGTTAGGGGCAGTAGTACCGCGAACATCTTCTAACGTCTCAATGCCATCATCTACGTTTCATTCTATTCGAGTTTCACCAGAAATTTGATATTTAATCTTATCTCAAAACAAAAATTTTAAATGGGTGCAAAAGGACATGCATTAACAGAGGGTCTTCTGTGCGGCAGCCAAAGCATAACTGATTGCAAATAACTAGAAGCAAGGTAACCACTTACTTATTAGTTCTGACATGTTTGATCTTCTTTTAACCTGAATTTTTATTGCTACCCTAAAATTCCGCAACATTTTTTGATCCATCGTATTTCCTATTCTATGCACCTGAGGGGCGAAATTGTGAAATACCTAATTTATTTATACCACTTAATGAGATCTAATGTTGATGTGACGAATTTCCCTTACGTACCGCTAAACTATAGATACTACGTTGAAAAAAAGTTATCTTTCTCCGACGCTACTTAGCCTACGACCGTCCTCTCTACCCCACCCTGTAGGAAAGACGAAGACCTGGGCATCACCATTAAATGGAATATGCAGTTCGTGCATCACATTCAAAGTTGGGGCAATGCCAAATGATATTAGGAAGCAGTAAAAGTTGCATCTATACGAGACAAGGAATATGATTTTGCTAGAGCCGAGCCGCTTCAACTCGGCGGTCAGCACAGGAAGTTGCGAATTAGTTCCCGGCTGCAAGAAAAAAAGCGGAACACAATAAGTCTTCCGACACAGTTACAAATCGCCAAGAAGTTCACCTCCGACTCAAGTTTTCCATTTCAAGAGAAGGATGTACGAAGTTCGTTTCATTGTAGCTTCAAGTTTCAGGTGGCCCATGTCCGAATAAAGAAACGTGAATGTGAAATAAGATTTACTTCTAACGTCTATATTTTTTTCTGTGGGAGTCTATCGTCTTGACACAGAGCGCCGGACGGTGCTATAAATCTCTCATCGGAGTCCAAACGTACAGGTAGACTTGCAGAGCAGATCTCGTGTGTTTTAGTCACCCATTAACAGTAGCAGTAGTAGTAAGGATAGCAGCGCATTCGAAACTTATACCATCTCGCACCGAAATAGAAAGGACCGTTTCGTATGGACTTAGGAGAACAGGAAATCTATTTATAAGGTATGTTCCCACACATGATCTCTCGCGCATGGAAACGGCAAGTTAAGAAGAAAGAGGAAGAAACGTAAAGAATTATCAGCGAAGAAGTCATGAAACTGGAAGGATGTGGGCACGAGAAATAGAAGTCCCGGAGGCCTAGCTGGAGCTAAAGTAAATTAACAGTGTCCCCGTGGGGACTCCAGTCCCCATCATGGCATAAGATAAACCTAACCCTATAGTCTATCCTATGGCCCCTGAGGGGTACTCATTAATTAGTGTGCGTGTTACTGTCAGGTGACACACTAACTTGATGAAAAAAACGCCCTTTACTTGGATGATTTGTCAAGCGGCCGTTAGTATGGAGTCCCGCCAGCGAGGACTTCACGAACAGCAAAGAGACAGCGTCGGAATACCTGACGTGATGTTGGGCGCGAGAATAAACGGAGACAAATAATGTAAAACAGGTTACACAACCAAATATAATGCGAAAAAGTGTAGTGACACGAAGAGAGACGAGTAATAAGGTGCAACACAATGCAAAACTAGTGGCACGAAGAAACACAATGCAAAGCAAGGTGCAACACAATGCAAAACTAGTTGCACGAAGAAACACAATGCAAAGCAAGGTGGAACCCGATGCAAAACTAGTTGCACGAAGAAACACAATGCACAGCAAAGTGCAACACAATGCAAAACTAGTTGCACGAAGAAACACAATGCACAGCAAGGTTCCAACACAATGCAAAACTAGTTGTATGAAGAAACACAATGCAAAGCAAGGTGCAACACAATGCATTGAGGTTTCGAACAACGAGCAGACAACTTTGAAGAACAAGTGGAAAACCTCCCGAGCATGCAGAAGAACGGGACTTGGAGTAAGAGGAGTCGATGATGCGTGAGCATATCTCTTTGGAAAAGAATGTTAAGACGTAATTCAAAAATCAATGATAGCTAACGTTGGTATGGGCACAGAAACATGTAACAATGATTTGGGTGCACACTTTCCGCAGCAGGTGTGTTACTACAATTAAAATTCAAAGTATTATGTCACCTTTGCAGCTCCACTGATTATGGAGCATTACTCGTCTTCCTGCGGCTTCTTTTAGCGAGTTAAACTCAATAATGGACCACTCATAACTACGTTTCTGATGCATTTCGGAAAATTTCTGCCGTGCCAACCTGACTGATACAAGGCATTTTCAGGAATCAACGACCTTATTTCCTTCTTTTGGAGTCTTTTCCCGGGCCGTTGACAGGAATGGAACAGAGGTTTCCGTGCTGTGGACGGCGGCACAAACATCTGTCTCGTTAAGCGAGTCACTGCGCAGCTTTACTCAAAATAAGAAACTGAAGGACGCCAAATCATCTGACGAACGGAAAAATTGGACATCAACATCAAAAAAACATGAAATGTTTGCGAGGGGAGAAAAAGTTGCTGACAATAGTTGGAACATGTTGGGTGTCTTTAACCTAGAGAATATGTAAGCGAATACTGAAGCTAAAAGGAAGAAAAAAGCTCCAATGGATTAAATTTCATTCAAAAGCGTGAAGTAAAAGCAAAAGCTAAAAGAGATCAAATATCACGGCAGGCACTGAACGCTAAAGTACAAAAATAGCAGCAAAATGCAGGAGAAATCGCACCATGCCCACGTTAAAAAAAACACGTGTTCACTGGCGAAAGCAAAATTTGCACAAGCGTACAACATACAAACAGGCATGAACTCGCCCGTACCTGTGGGCTTATAAATGGTTTTCAGTTAAAAATAAATGGTATAAATGGTATTCAGTTAAACTAGGAAAAGTTGAGGGGAGCACGAGCGATAAGTTGTGTACCTTGATGCCACAGGGAGGAGTGGGAGTAGGGGTGAGCTGACAGGGGGGGACTTGAAGGGGAGCAAGCGTCTCCTTCCTTGGCAGCTGAAGTGAAGCGACAGAAACCGTACACACTGGTTACAAACTGCAAACATTTACCCTTCAACGCCCAAATGATTTTTGCAATAGGACTGCATTTAGCAGTGTGCGAAGAACAAGCTACGGTTACAATGACGTACGAAATGAGACTGCAGCGAGCTTTATCATACGGGAAACTACCCGCAGTCTTAAAAAGTTAATTCATTAGTACAACGATAATTGCCTTAATTATATAACTGTGTTAATAGTCGCCACCCAGACGGCCGGTGGTGCCTTGACACGGTCTGAACAATCGCCAGCGACCGTCTGTAGCAACAGCCACGGCGTCTACATATGTTGGCAAACCGTGGACGCGGCAATACCAATCGATACAATTTCAATAACGTTCTAGATCATTATGTCTAAAAAATATACAGGGGAAATAAAATAAAATTTGCATAAAATTAACGATACTGTACATAGAATTCCTGATTAAACCAGGGCGTCAACGGAGATATTTCTTAAAACTGGAACCGCTGTTGAGGAAAAGATCACAGTCCAGCTAGTGAATAAAAAGTCATCCAGTTTCAGTTGATCGTTTCAACGCAACTGTTGGGGAGGCACCACACCGCCTTCATCCCTCGAAACAATGTACAACAAAACATGTACACGAAAACACCAAGTTCAACAGGCGTACACAAAAGGTGTACATGAGAGTTGGATTAGATAAACGTAGTACTGCAAGTTAATTTTAGCACACTTTGATTGTTCATAAGGTACTTATTAAATATCCTACGATTCAATATCATAAAATTAGGAAACAAGTGAATACGATAAAGTTGTACGTTACAGACGTAGTAAACAAACTATACGATCCTTCATGAACAGTTCATAAACGGTTAAACTGTGGTAACAGTTTGTCAGGGCACCCTGTATTTCCAAATGAAAAAAAAATGCAGCACCGCACACGGGAGCCCACCTGGGGCACAACGGCGGTCCAAGCAGCGATCGCCGCTTTTAAAGGTCAGCGAGGCTCCTGGCAATCAATGTTCACCTCGAGGTGCTGGCACGGCTCCCTCTTCATAACGTTGTGCTCAAAGCAAGTCTAGGGAAGCTACCTCATTGCGAGGTGTGTTATTGCTAAAGAGGATTGCTTGGCCACCTTGCACGCCCCCCGACTGCCGCCCGCTCTCTTTTCAAGTTTCAAGGCTGTGTGAATGAGTGGAGAGTGAGCATGCGCTGCCTGCTCGTACTGTAATCAAGCTAGAGAGGCTTCATTACAGTACGAGAGACACGGCCCTTCACAGGCTGTACTCATATGCACATAACACACTCGCAGAGATGATTACTACGAAAATGTCCCGCCATATTTCCAAAAAATGATTTATTATTATTATTACACTAGGGGGTTAACCACTGTTGGCACGTTTTATGCGATTCGTATAGTGAGACTCAGTTTCCGTTTAAAGTTCAGTTTCAGCTTCATTTTCAGTTTACATGGAATATTTTTTATGCAGTTGAAGTTAGACGAGAATCGCTTGGAAATTCAAGGAAATTCCGATCATAATTCATTGATGAGATATGGGCTACAACTGACCGGCAGGTAATGCATGATTGCGTTACATTAAATCCTAACAGTTAATACTTCACTCACAGTAATCATGGAATTACGGACAACGATATTGAATTGAGCTAGCATACAACCAGAATGAAAAAAATCTCCGTCCAATAAAGGCGAAGTTTACAGCGGTCAGACATTGTTTGCGTGGTCGTCTCAATTCTCTTGGGCAGGATAACGTTATGAAAAGGATAACTGTGCTCTTTGATATCTGAAATGACACCCAAGCCTGATATTTTCAAGCGCGTACTAGTATTAGAGCACCCACTTATTTCTCCAGTGACATTCATGTGTTATACACTTAAGCGCGAGCTAGCAATAATTATGTATTCAGTCATTCCCGAATGACATACATGCATACATCATACCCTCAAGCCCTCACTGGTTATAGAGAAAGAGCCCGAGGCTCAGAGCATCACCAATTCGCATCCCTCGCGTACGCAAGGACAGGAAACACTCGAGCGAAGCCACTCGTCCGTTAGTTGAAGACGAGAGCGGGATTCATTTTTCCTGTTCAATCGAAAGGAAAAATGGTGAGCCCCCAGAATGCAGAGTGCGCAGAAAGGCCTCTGAGTGGACTACAAAATCCGCAAGATGGGAGCGCAATTAGAGGCACCGTCGCTCGCCGGCCTGAGTCTCTAATGAGATTGAGGAGGCGCAGGACAGCTTCAAATTGTGGACGACATTATCGAAAATAGGGATAAGCTCTGACGAGATAGGCGTTGATGTTAGAAACCAACTGGAGAAACTGCAGGACTGATATACCTCAGGAACGATCGTAACTACAGCAGACAGCACGCTAGATTACGGTAACGCATCGAGAAAAAATGAATAGACGATCCAAGAGAAGAAATGTGATCGAGTTTGCTTTCGCTTATTTTGTACTTCACAGAGGGCTTGTGGCTAAATTACCAATTCGCCACGAGCTTCTATGGCCATGTTAGGTTTGAAATTCATTGACTTAAATTGACATTCTATGACAAAGTTAGTTCACAGATCGCAGAAAAGGCTACTTCGCTTCAAGAAATGAATTCAGAGCGTAAAGAGCAAAAGAGAGAGTTTATCACTACCCATACACTTTCCAAAACACAAACACAGAGCTACAAAAAACGTTAGTTCGTTGCGAGAAATGAATTGAAGTCTTAAAGAGCAAAAGCAGGGGTGTTTATCAGCACTCAGCAGCGAGAGCAACACGGTCGAGACACTCGTCTCGGGAACTGCAATTGTCTCGCAGAAGTTACCTCGTTACGACTATTGCGACATAAGGAATTGCACCCCAATTGCAGCTGATTAGGCACATTCATTTAAGTTGGAGCTGCCATTATGGGCGGTACTTACACAGAATAACGCGTAGGACTCTCATCGAAACTTGCTCACAGAATTTCAATGGAAACCCTAGCGTGGGGTGAGCAAGAAGGATGGATGTACAAGCAGGAAATTTGGTTGAAACACAACTCTCGCAATGGAATCTTTAATTACAGGTAAATAAACTTGGAGTGATCAACTTGTAGATATCAGCCACCAAGTCTCAGTGGTAATTGAGCACTTTAAATGAAGCTCTCGGCGAGAACATACAAACCAAAACCGATAACATTACATAATGTTAAACGAACGTGATAATATATAAAATCAATCACTTCTAGGACGATAACTATTTTCTCTAAATAGTATCGGTGGGCAATTCTACCCTGAGCACGCAGAAGGCACTAAACAAACGAGACCAATAAGGCCTAAACAGAGGCGGCCTATCAGGCTCGACTCTGCCGCGGGGTGGCCGCCTTATCTGGTGCACGACAGTTGAGCTCCCGCCAGCTCGGCAGCACGTGCGATGGGGGTCGAATTGCTGATTGCATTCGTTTGCGGTACGAAGCACAACACACGATCTAATAATTCTGTGAACAGCATCGCAGTCGTACTGTTTGGCCCGGAAGCACAATCAGCGGCAGAAAGGTCACTCGATATATCAGAGTTTAAGAAAATTTGGCCTGGAAGCACAATCAGCGGCAGAAAGGTCACTCGATATATCAGAGTTTTAGAAAATTCACGGCATCAGAAGTTACGAATGTAGAATTAATTTGCGATAATTCTAAAAATTCGTAGCTTCATAGTTTTAAAAATTGAGAATATATCTGATTACCTGAAAAACTCAAACCATTACCACATGTCTATCTAGTCTATGAAATACTTGTAGAACTCCTTTCCTTAACGAGTGAAAGTCGATTTTGGCGAGACGCGTTCCATAAAACGAGCTCAAAGCTGAACGAAAGCTGTCCAGCAGATACCTTCAGTAGGGCCCACATGTTTTTAAAACCAAAAAAATTCGCACTTCCATAAGCTCTGTAACCTCCATTAGTTCGGACATCGAAAGAGCACAAGCATGAACATTGTAGCAGCCTGTAATTTAGAGCAAATTAAGCCTCATCATAAAGAGCGAAGGAGATCAACCATGAAGGCTCAAAGTGCCTCAGCATCATAAAATTGAACGAGCGTTAGCGAAAATTGAAAAAAGCTTTCGCATGAACGCTGCAAAAGCTTTGACATGAAGATTACTTAGCACAAACGTTGCAAAAGCTTTGACATGAAGATTACTTAGCATGAACGTTGCAAATGCTTTGACATGAAGATTACTTAGCATGAACGTTGCAAAAGCTTTGACATGAAGATTAAAAAGCTTAAGCACGTTAACTGGAGAAGCCAGAGTATCAATATGCTTCTGCTAACCTGAGTCGCACTTCTTTAACTAACTTTTCTAAAGCTTTCACAGCTTTGAGAGCAGCAAAGACAGGTTGAAATTCAGGGAAGACTTGAAAAAATCCCAAGGGGTGAAATTAATTCAAATTGAGACCATTTGGATGCAGGAGCAGTGAGTAAAAACAGTATAACTCTGCTGTGGCACAAGCGCGGCAGTGTTTGCGCTTCACTGCCTCGAGTGACAACGGCCGACTGAATCGAGAGTGCGCCAGGGAACCCGACAAAAGTGCCACACAGAACTGCAATAAAACCTCCGTTGAGGGAAGGTTCAATGCACCCCAGCCAGACAAGTACGTAGATCTGGAACCTCGAAATGGATTAGAAGGCAGAGTCGCAGTAACTTCTAGTGAAAATATGATTTTAAACACATGAGTGAATTTTAACATAAAGCAGCTAAAATATTTTCATATCTTTCTGCTCACAACTTTTAGGAAAACGTTCGCTTATAATTGGTAATATTTTGGAACAATAGAACCACATGATAAGCTGACTGTAGAAATAACGAGCATTGAATTTAGCATCCATGAACAAAAATCAAGTGAGATACCCGAAATTACAGATTTGTCTCTGAACGACTTTCCTTGCGCAAGTTATCGTATAATAATCTCGCTAAACACTGAAGAAAATCTTCACGATGAGCGACGCGCTAAGCCGTGGTTCATAGGAATTAGCAAAACTTCTCACTTTAATTCTGAGCCTGAAATCCTGATCATACTAAACAGAATCGTAACTTTGGTTCATAAGAATTAGCAAAACTTCTCACTTCAATTCTGAGCCTGAAATCCTGATTATAATAAACAGAATCGTAACTTTGGTTCACAGGAATTAACAAAACTTCTCACTTCAATTCTGAGCCTGAAATCATGATTATACTAAACAGAATCGTAACTTTGGTTCACAGGAATTCACAAAACTTCTCACTTCAATTCCAAGCCCAAAAATGTTGTACTGAGGGGCCGTTTACTAACGTTGCACGACAGAGCACCGACCCCCACCCCTAACTCCCCCGCACACCAGCGTCGAGGTCTGGTAATCTCGAGTAATGTGAGACCATCCTTTACTTTGGAGAGCAATGGAACGTTCACGAGTTAATGTTCTTAAAGGATGTCGTAAAAGAGTACATTCTGTGAAGTGTGGCTTATGCTTCCTAGATCAGCGAAGATAGCTATAACTTGAGGAAGTCTCTCAGTTCTCTCGCTTCCGATTATAATACTCCTATATAAATTCGCTGTGAAAAAAGACATCGTTTCCAAGATCAGCTGTCGGTGTGAGCACACAGGCCGTATTGTGTATGTATCCGAATATGTTATAAAGAAACCTTCAACTTGAAAATGTATACTTAGCAAATGATCCTACAAAATTCCAGGCAAGAAAAATTATGTTCTCCAAGAAAAAAAAGGATAACGTACAGTGGGTGAACGCTAAACCTCAAAAATTTCATTGGAAAACAATTTTGTTGAAGGACCAGAAGCTCAGAGCAAGAGAGCATCTCATAGGAATTCAAAAGAGACGCTCGTGTTCCTGTGGAGCAGAGTAACCTCGCTGCATCCAATGCAAAACGCGGCGTCGAGCTGGGCATCTAACAAACGGCTCCCAAGTGCAAAGGAATGTAAGCGCCTCAACTCGGCAGTATACACGTTCTTCCCACGCCTTTACTCTCCAAACACGTTTGTCTAACTCTAGTGAATATTGTGTCGATGTAGTAAGGCAAAATTGAAAAATTATTGACTTCCGTAATCGATTCAAGTTTTACTTTCAATCTCAAAAAGGAATTTCGACAAAAATCATTCTCGAATTTTAGAATTGAACGTTCAAACACTTCTGACCGTGCGATTAGAGTTTATGCCTGACGCTGTAAAGTAAAGCGGGAAATTGTTATTTCCATGGAGGAAAATTTGAACGAATAAAACTGAACGCGAGGCCTCCTGCCACTGAACGCTCACTCGGACGACAGTTCAAATATACGAGTAAAACGAGAGGACTACGGACCGAAGTTCTGTGCACGACATTGCTTCGTCTGTGACGTATGTACTGTGCTTCAGGATAACGCTTTGTAACAAGATTTATATTGTGTCGTATTTTTCAGTTGAAATTAGGAAAAATTCCCTTTTCTTTACAACGAAATGAAATAAAATATGTTGAATGCCAAAAATTTGTTTTTGGGCCAGGTCAATGAATTTTCAGATTTGCAGTTCATCAACATAATACCAGTACAAAATAAAATACAAGTATAATACGGAAGCATAGTTTCATAAAAACTACGGGCATTTTCAAATGTTCTGCAATGATGGGAGTCAGGAAATAACATATCATTGCCAGCAATAAAACTCGTGTTACTCAGCGCACAATTCATTGTGCACGACCTTCTCCACACACTGGAGTGCGACATACGGTGCCTCAAACTACATCAATGAACCAATAATAATGCAGAGAACAGAAACATCTATTGTATTGTACAGAATTGTTTAAATGTAATTTGTCAGAATGAAAGCATGAAATAACTTTTTTGTTCATAAATTTTGAGCTGATTATTACTATTACAGTCGAAAACAGTTTATTAATGTGACTCTTGAACTGCAAACCAAATAAAAACCACGAAAACATGAAAGTAACAAGTAACTCAAAAAAGATGTAACTTATTATAAAAGTTGTAACTTGATCAAAACTAATAGTTCGCAAGTAAATAAAAACACTACACTTTTATTACTAGGAAGAAAGTTAAAAAGATATAGGCTTATTAGTGGGGAATCTAATCCTGAGTAT
>VOMN01128716.1:0-15293 GCA_014899125.1 Orchestia grillus
GCCTAGAAATACAGGGTAAATATGTTGTACATAACAGTACGCTGTACACTGTACGCTGTACACTGTACGCTGTGCACTGTACACTGTACACTGTATGCTGTACACTGTGCACTGTATGCTGTGCACTGTATGTTGTACGCTGTGAGCTGTGTGCTGTACACTGTACGCTGTACGCTGTGCACTGTACGCTGTACATAGTACACTGTATGTTGTACACTGTACACTGTAGCTGTACACTGTACACTGTAGCTGTACACTGTGCACTATATGCTGTGCACTGTACACTGTATGATGTGAAATGTAAGGTGGTGTGACATGACCTTCACTACTTACAACTCCTAACACCATCACAGTAGCCGGAAACTTGGTGTGCATCACCCTGGGTTCCTTTTTTGGGCTAATATCTCAATTAAAATTAGTTGTCTGGTACCAAAGGTAATAATGTAAATGATTCGAATGTGCAATGTACTATAAATGAAATTTCCTATAGCGCCCTTAAATTTCCAACAGTTTCTTATATACGAGGTCATTTTTAATACAGCGCACTAAACCTAATGAAACAAACCAGCTTTCATTCGAACTGTTGAGTTGGTTACACGCACAAATACTCCGTAAATGGGCCTGCCATCACACAAAGACTATAGCAAACGTGAACGTGGCATAAAGACCACGCCAAACACGAACATGGCATAAAGACCACGCCAAACACGAACAGGGCTTAAAGACCCGAACAAACACGAACATGGCATAAAGACCACACCAAACACGAACAGGGCTTAAAGACCCGAACAAACACGAACATGACATAAAGACCACTCCAAACACGAACATGACATAAAGACCACGCCAAACACGAACAGGGCTTAAAGACCCGAACAAACACGAACATGGCATAAAGACCACGCCAAACACGAACAGGGCTTAAAGACCCGAACAAACACGAACATGACATAAAGACCACTCCAAACACGAACATGACATAAAGACCACGCCAAACACGAACATGACATAAAGACCACACCAAACACGAACATGACATAAAGACCACACCAAACACGAACATGACATAAAGACCACACCAAACACGAACATGACATAAAGACCACGCAAATCGTTTCCACGTGTTTCTCGACGATAGGAAGCGTCTGCACGCCCTGCTGACCTTGGGTTGAGAGCAGCGCTGGCTGTATGCAGGAGAGGTGGTCTGAGTCTCCGTCGCGCCCCTGTAACCTGTTGCCGTACCTGCACTCCCTGTAACCTGTTGCCGTACCTGCACTCCCTGTAACCTGTTTGTCGTTCCTGCACTCCCTGTAACCTGTTGCCGTACCTGCACTCCCTGTAACCTGTTTGTCGTTCCTGCACTCCCTGTAACCTGTTGCCGTACCTGCACTCCCTGTAACCTGTTTGTTGTTCCTGCTTTAGCTTGTTTGCATTACCTGCACTTCCTGTAGCTTGTTTGCAGTACCTGCACTTCCTGTAGCTTGTTTGCAGTACCTGTATTTCCTGTAGCTTGTTTGCAGTACCTGTATTTCCTGTAACTTGTTTGCAGTACCTGTATTTCCTGCCTCTCATTTATGGTACCTGCACATCTGTAAATTACTTGCGCTTGTCACTTCCTTGTCTTCACTGTACAAAACTTGCTCACAAACATCGTAAATTTTGCCTCATATTTTTCTGACTGGTGATGATTCGCTGAGCTTGTTTCTGCCCAGTCATGCTTTGCCTTTTCGTTCTTTGCGAAGGTGTTTCTGAATGGTATCCTCGTCGCATCTTTTTTTCAGGCTGCCAGTTTACAAGCACAGGGGGACACGTCAAGAGCAAGGCCCGTCGTTAGCACTTGAACTGGCGCTTCGTTCGCTTACGCTGAGGTGAAAGATGCATTCAAGCTCAAGTGCACGAGCCTCGTATCACGGCTACGGGCTGAACGCATTCTGGTTCACGCGTAAGTTAATTAGCTTTGAATGAGCGCGTCGAAAGCACTTTATTTACGTTTGTTCTGGGTTTTTCCATGAGTGTTTAAAATTACATTAGATACAATCGGGTTGTGGAATTCTATGTAGGATAACGCTCACATGATTCTCATGAATCATATCATTCTTGTGTACTTTCTATCTTCATATTTATATTGTTTAAAATTTTGACGCTCCTTCTCGTCGAAGTCATCGATGTTTTGTTTCAGAATAGAATCGCTTGAACTACATAAGGCGTCCTTTATGTCCCTGAAATACGAAGTACCAGCCGACGCTGCGTTCATCTGATCTGAATAGGAACGGCGACTCCGAAGAACAAACTTCAGAAGAATCCTTCAATTCATCCACAGATCTAGGAATGGAGATATACCGAGGTTCGTCACATATGTTAAGTGTATATATTGAAGGCAGCTAGCGACGAGCAAGAGTCTCAACACTGTGTTCATGAAGCGTGAGGCACGGGCTTAAAGTGATGGATAAATCCTTAATGATATGAGCTATGTTATTGATGACCATAAAAATCCGTGAAAGGCATAAGAGTGGAACTGTTATTCGTAGTTGAAAATTTGATCGCTCGTAGATGAATGTTCTCATCGAAACTCACTTTGGAAATTCGTACATTACGGCGGTACATCTGGCTGCACGTTTAGTCTTGCGGGCTGAGGTGTGCAGCTCGAAGAAGCTTAATTGATTTTTTTTCGTTAAAATTATGTGTATCACTGGCACTTTCCCCTACAGAATGCAAATGTAACTTGTGTCCTCGAAAAGTAAATTTGCCAATCTACATCCAGAGGTCATTTGAAGTTAAGTAGGGAGATGAGTTAGTTAGCGAGGGGTTTTAATAAACGCTGTTTTGTAGGATAAAGACTGTACCGGCGATGTTAAGTCACCTTTTTATGTTGTAAATAAAACTTCCGGCAATAATTTTTTTGAAAAATTAGACGTTTTTCATGAACATGAAGCATTGTTCTGTCACCACCGAACGCTGCATCAACAAACATCCTCTGAACTCAAAGTTAGTGAAATTAAGTGAAATTTAGATCCTCCAAAGCACTTTTTATTCTATATAACAATCACGGAAAGGACCACTAAAACTATTCTTCTGAACGACCGAACAACTGAAAATCTAAAATTTCCCCCCACGATGTTGCCTGAACTTTGAATTAGTGTTATCAGCGCGAATTTCACGAGATGCTGAGGCAAAACTTTAAATCGTTGGTTCCTCAAAGTTTAGCGTCCACACGAGGGTCGTGCATCATGTCGAGGAGCAGAAAATATTGTAAGTATTCACAGGGCTTCAGGAGCAACAAATCAAATCTGTTTGGGTTAAATACAAAGGCTTGAACGAGAACCCCCGTTCATGTTCGTTACTTGCTATGCTTCATATCTCGTCGTCCCGGTAAATTCCTCAATTTTTCATGATATCTTTCTTTCGTCCTTCTACGGGCTTGGGAACATTTTTAAAGAATTCATGGAACCGTTGCGTCATCATTCCATATTGCCCCACAGTCCCGGTGACTCAAACACAAACGAGCAGGGGCCTGCCTTGAGTACGAGATCTGCTCTGTTTTAGAAATTTGTATTCATATCTTCAATGCGGAAGATCATGGAGAGATTCCAGGCTAGTACAATTAAACGTCCAGTACAATCATTCCTCGCATGCAAGATTTCTACTACTACGTTACCTCAAAATTTACCTTTCTCACCCTCGCCATTGGGTAAGAAAGTATCGCATGTCTACGCATTCATGTTTATTTAGCTTAGGTATTTTAGGAGCTCTGAAGTGGGATGCTAATAGTCGAAGTTACGGAGGTAATGAGGCGAATTAAGAGTTTTTGTAGACCAAGAAGGACGCAAAGCAGTGAGTTAGCGAACACACGACCGCCCGTGGACGGCGTGAGGAGAATTCATCTCGGACCATTCAAGGTTTGTGGACATGACAGAGCAACGAGCTGTTATCATACTGAAGTCATTTCTGGTGCAACATCCAGCTGAAGGAGCAAGGATTTCAGCGACCAAGCTTAAATTTCAGCTAAATAGCATACATATTAGTGATTTCAGTGGAAAACGTGAATATTAGTAAGCTAGTGGTGGTTTCAGGAAGGAAGCCGGGGCTTTAGCGTATAAGCATGGACTTCAGAGCTGAAATATGGATTGAAGCGAGCGTTTACCAATTTCAGTGAGCAAGCCCGGATTGTAGAGTACAAGTATGGGTGTCAGTAAAAAATGTGGATGTCAGGGAGGAAACATGGGATTCAGCAAATTTAGGCATCAACTAACCATGAGTTGCAGTGAGCGAAGTTGAGTTTCAGGGAGCAAAGATAAGATTCATTGAGTGAATATAAACTTCAGTGGGTGAACATGAGTTCCAGGGAGAGAACAAGAGTTTCAGACAGCGAACATGAGTTTCAGTGATTGAAAATAAGTTTCAGGAAGCGAACATAAGCTTCAGTGAGCTAAGGAAGATTCAGAGATCAACAGTCCAACATGGCCGATGCCTCACTCGAGCTGCGAGGAAGAGCTGCATCTCACCCCCACAAAACTGGACCGATTTATTATTGCGGTAGCCTGCGGTTGTTTCAAGGTCAAGGTGATGGGGGGCAGCCAGTACGGGCTAGACTGAGCCGCTAGAGTGAGGAGGCAGAGGGCCGTCTGGGGGAGAGATGGGGGAGTTGAAGTCACTGGGCAGAAATGGGAGGCGGAGACGAGATAACGCCTCTCCGTGTTTTTGTAGTCTGAAGTTGTTTATGATTTTTTCTTACTCGAGTTTGTCTGTTCATTTGTGATTGTTTTTTCAGTTCTGTTAAAAACGAACTGGGTGAGGTACTGCTTAAATCTATTCCTTCTTATTGGTACCTTCTGGGGTCTTTCTCTATTATTTATTTGCAGGTTTTCTTCGTAGATACTACATATTTCCGCGTGAAGCTTCCTATCTCATAGAAAGAACCATACCGACAAAAGGGTATGGTTATGAAAAGGGGCATTTAAATACAAATTTAATCGAGCAATTTACTGTATAAGGTATTTTAATTCAAACTTACTAATACGACAAACATAGCTCCCGAGACTGTAAAAACACAAATTAGGACCCCAAGAAAAAGTATGAATTTGAAGAGTAGGGTTGAGGAATTCTGAAGAAATGCAAAATAGCAACGAAAGAATATTGCATGGCGAGGCAGTTCGAGGATGAACAAAAATTTTTGCTCAAGAGAAAGAGTGAAGAAGAGGGCGCAAGTGGGGATGAAGGTGGGGTAAAGGGGGTTGAAGGTGGGGATAAAACTGAGGGTGAAGGCAATGAAAAGTGGGAGGGGAAGGATGTGCAGGGCAGACACGAGTGTGAGGGATGAGGGAGAGAAATAATAGCCATGTAATATAAGACAAATGAGAGGAGGAAACGATTGAAGGATGATGATTACACAGAGAGATGGCAACCATTACCGAACGTGGAAATGCAGGAGGGAGTGAAGGGTGAGCTGAAGAATATCTGGAAGGGGAGTACCTGGAGGGGCGAGCTGAAGAATATCTGGAAGGGGAATACTTGGAGGGGCGAGCTGAAGAATATCTGGAAGGGGAGTACCTGGAGGAGCGAACAGACGAATATCTGGAACGGGAGTACCTGGAGGGGCGAACAGAAGAATATCTGGAAGGGGAGTACCTGGAGGGGCGAACAGAAGAATATCTGGAAGTATCTAAAGGGGCAAGCTGAAGAATATCTGGAAAGGGAGTACCTGGAGGGGCAACATGTCAAATTGAACAGAACGTCTAGCGATGTTACCACGACCCACACGTGTGTCAGTGTTTTGTTGCTTCTTTGGAATTAATGTTACAGCGATTTGTTACAATACGTTATAGGCATCAAGCCATTTGAGTCAATTATTTCTTGGTTTGCTTCCCTACATTGAAGAGACATTGCACGCAAGCCTCAATGTCGGCTTCGATTATAAAAACGTGCGTTTCTTAAAGATTATTCCCAGACGAGAATTATAAGAGGGAATGGGTGCAAAGGCAGGGAACAAGAGTTTTAAAATCTCTGAATTGAATTTGAATTTCTCCGATACGCTGTTTTTGCCTACAGGAAAGTCCGACATTTTGGGATGATTAAAGAAGCACCTGAAAAATATATTCTGTCTTGAATTATACTGAAAAATGTATTCTGTCGTGAATTTTAGTGAAAAAATCCATTCTGTCTTGAATTATACTGAAAAATGTATTCTGACGTGAATTTTAGTGAATAAATACATACTGTCATGAATTATACTGAAAAATGTTTCTGTCCTAAATTAAGGTAAAAAACAATGCCAGCAAGAAAAGGTTTCAGTAATCCTGGATTAAATCGAAATAGAATTCTGTCGCCCCACACGTTTTATTTCTCGAAACAACGCAATGACGGTGTGACTGAGGTTCTACCTACGACTAGGATTCGTGTAGAAACAGGGTTATATTTTTTAACTAGGGTTCTCAGATATCGGAACATGGGCCCAAAAATTTATAAGAACAACTTAATTATTCTCGCAACGTACCCATTCTTTTTTGTTCTATTCCGTTTTCAATCTGCTTTGTTTTTATATTCAACATCATAGCAAGCCCCTGGCCATAAACGAACTAAAGATCATTCTAATAAATATCTCTCTCTTGAAGAACTATAAGCAAAAAAATTAATTGAGAAATCAGGCTTCATTTATACTTAAAATCACGTGGACGAATCTAACAAAATCTGTGGGCGGTTCTTGGACCATCTCGTGAAGGCAAGATTTTAATCTGAGGAGCATTCCGTTGGTGAGCGCGCGAGGCCTCCATTTGGCCAGTGCACAGCGGACCCGAACGCCCCTCCTCTATGAGTTCCCTCACAAAGACTTGTGAGAACAAAAAATTTTGTTAGACCAAAAAATTTTATGAGATCAAAAAAGATATTCGACCAAAAATACTGAGAAACCAAAAAAATATGGTGAGGCCAAGAAATATCTTCACACTTAGAAATATCGTGAGATTAAAAATATGAGATCAAAAAGTATTATGAGACAAAAAACATTATGCGACCAAAAAAATAGGGTCTATAAAGAACTCGTTGAATTCTCGACGACGTCTGCCGCTGTGCTAAGGAGGGGACCCGGAGATGGATTTTGCTTAGCATGCACACCTCTTGCAGAGGTCTACTTTTTTGCTCATAATTATAGTGATTGCAGAGGTAAAATATTGCACGGTCAAGAAAGAAGCAAGAATAATGTATGCAGAAGTTGGTGCAGTCAGAGGCTCAGATGCTAACACGAGGGTTCAGTATTTATGGCATTGAAAACCCAACGGTAAAACGTATTGGAATTAATAAAGGTATTTGTGAAGATCGTCAGAGAATTGAAAGGATGCGCCGGGTCCTTCTGTTCGTGAGATCGGTTTGTTCCGTGGGTCTCTTTTGCTTTTCGTGGCATAAATGGTCTCATCTGCCTGCCCAGTCTCATGACGTGTCTCATGTAAGACTCATGTTCATATGTCTCTTGAGGTATCTCATCCGTCTCCTCAGTCTCATGACGTGTCTCAGGTAAAACTCATGTCTATAGGTCTTTTCAGGTGTCTTCTATGTCTCATATGTCTCACGTGCTCCTTATATTCCACATGTCTTAAATGTCTCACATGTCTCATAGGTTTCTTGTGTTTCACGATATGACTCATGTAAGCCTCGTGTCTCATGTGTCTCTTATGTCTCGTGTACGACACATGTGTAAAAGAAAATGATTTCATGTGCCTCACAATAAGTTTCATAGGTCTCTTGACATTGCTCATAAATCGATACGGCTCATGTATTTCATATGATGAGGATTTCATAAAGCACTCGGACCTTCAAGGAACGCTACCACCAACGCAGGGATTACAAATTCAGCTTCAAGGAACACTACCACCACCGTCTGAGTGAACACCTTTTTTGGCGTTAGAGAACGTGGTTAGAACGCTAGAAGATGCTAACACAGAGTTGGAATACTTTAGAAACTCTAAAAAATACTCTCACTGAGAAACTAAGTACCCTCACTACGACATAAAGAATTTCCTAACTAAAGCTTTCCTAAATTCCTAAATTTTCAAACGGACAATAGAGTGTGCTTGTGTATATATATTAGACTCATCAAGTGAAAGTGAATGTTGGTTCGCTAATGCAGATTCCGTAACTCTTCCAGAACTGATGATCTTGATAGTAACAGAAGGAATACTTTCTAATTAAAAGAGAAACTCGTAACTCTTTATAACTAAGGTATTGTTTGTTGAGTAAATTTTTCCTAAACTTGTCAAGAAATACTTAACCAGTGCCAAAAAAACGTTCTAACCTTTTAAACCTTGATGTGACCCATAAGTCACACGTTAATTAACTTTTACTTTATTTTTCCGTAACTCTAACATTTCTACATGGGATTTAAATTCACCTTTGAATATCTAATAACGCATGTAACGCTCAAAGTACACATTTCAGCTAACCCATTCGCATTAAAACTCTCATATAAACACGCTAACACCAACAGAAGATGGTTGGTTTACCGCAAGGAATGAATTCGGAGCGTAAATGCCCACTAACTCCAGGGAATTCTCTCACAGCCCCCGACTGTGCAGACATACGATGCACAGCGCCAGACCAAAGCATCACAGCCCCCGGTAGTGCAGACGTACGATGCATAGCGCCAGACCAAAGCATCACAGCCCTGGCAGTGCAGACGTACGATGTATAGCGCCAGACTAAAGCATCACAGCCCCCGGCAGTGCAGACTTACGATGTATAGCGCCAGACCAAAACATAATGAACCGTATCCGAGGTCCGACTTCCGGCGACGGGCTCTGAGCGCAGGGGCGACAAGATTCGTGCGTGCGGTGTTACATGACGTTTACAAACTCTAAAGGTGTTGTTCATGCAGGTCGAATGCAAACGTTGCCAGAGAGTGCATGTATGCTTGAAGGTATCGTTGGGGTGTCGCTCATTCGTCATTTTTTTGCCGAGCAGATTGGGTCGGGGGGCTACCGGCGTGGGATAGTGTTGAAAAAATATGACGCCATGCGTCCCAAACATTTGAGATTACAACATTTGGTCGCAATGCTTGCCCACGTACAGCTAGGGAAATGTTGTTCTACAGGTATGTCTTCAATGTTGTTCAGCAAACTCATTTAAAAATAAATAATGATAATGTTGAACAACAGAGAACGAAAGACATCAACGTATTATCACCATTCACAAAATTTGATGCGCTGGAACTTTCGGTCTTTTTCTCTGAGTACTGTCACTAAAGCACTCGTTACAACTCACGTATATTTATTCTTTTGTTTGAACATTCATTCAAAAACGGCTACACCAAGCGCTAATTCAAGAGGTAAAGGGCTGGTAAATCCAGGATCTGTACTATTAGCGGTCTGCGTGGACCGAGTGTAGACAGACGCTCTGCTGACTGCTGCTGTCACGAGGTCTTCCTGCATCTCGTTCCTGCGTCGTCCTGTGTGACTGATTCTTAAGGAACTGTGAAATGGAAAAGAGATGTAGTGTACAGCAGCAGTGGTGGCTGTGGTCTTTGAATGGTCCCTGCTCGCAGCAGTGACATAGCTTCTAGTGGTTTAAATCTGTAAGTATTGAATTGGCCCGGCGTTTAATTAGGATGAAAAGGTTGTTGCTGCCGTCAACTGTGACCATTGGAAAGCACGCGCTTCCGCTCTGGAGTAAAATTGAAAATGTATGCGATAAGACCGTAGTGATGAATAGAGCAAAATTTGACTTCATCAGACTAATGAAATTTCAGGTATTATCTAAAAAACTGCAAAGAACACATTGTTACAGAACTTATTTCTTGTTGGAAAATATTACAAAAGTTTTTTGAGAATTTCATCTTTTTAAATGTGTCCAACTACAAAACAGTTACCGCCTCCACCTGGACACTTTGACTGCAGTCCCAAATAAGGGCAAAATTCCATATCGACATGTACCTCCGTTGTCTATTCAAAAATCAAAGGTTTAGCATTCACAAATTTGGTTATCCTGTTAATTCGTCTTCTAATCTAAACGAGCATATACGGGTAATAAACACAAATTTTATTGAAACTAAATAATATGAATTGATGAAAGTTAGTGCTATGGCTACGTTAGGGCAGACGATCGCCTGCGCAATATACGGCACACGTCACAGTCTAATTAAGCGTTAAAAAAGTACGCCAGAAGTATGGGGGGGTGTTGCTGACCAGCCTAAAAAATTCAACAAAATTCTTCGCAATTTCAGAAAAAATAACTTGCTAGAAATGTATTTTTCTCCCAGTCACCGCCACCTAAAAAGCCAATCCATAACACAGCAACGGGGATGATGAGACCAGAGAGCTAAGCCGCTGAGCCATGAGCTGTTCAATCATTTTAATCGTAATATTCTCCTAAGCGTCTCAGTCGAAATCTAAAATTATTTATTCGTAATATTCTCCTAAGCGTCTCAGTCGAAATCTAAATGATTTATTCGTAATATTCTCCTAAGCGTCTCAGTCGAAATCTGAAATTAATTAATCGTAATATTCTTTTTAGCGTCTCAGTTGAAATCTAAAATTATTTATTCGTAATATTCTCATTAGCGTCTCAGTTGAAATCTAAAATTATTTATTCGTAATATTCTCTTTAGCGTCTCAGTTGAAATCTAAAATTATTTATTCGTAATATTCTCCTAAGCGTCTCAGTCGAAATTTAAAATTATTTAATCGTAAAATCATTTAATTGTAATATTTTGCTTAGCGTCTCCGTCGAAACTCTAAAATTATCTAACCATAATATTCTCCTAAGCGTCTCAGTCGAAACTCTAAAGTTATTTAATCGTAATATTCCTTTTAGCGTCTCAGTCGAAATCTAAAATTTTTTTTTCGATATTCTCCTAATCGTCTAAGTCGAAATCTAAATTTTTTTTTCGATATTCTCCTAAGCGTCTAAGTCGAAATCTAAAATTATTTAATCGTAAAATTATTAAATTGTAATATTTTGCTAAGCGTCTGAGTCAAAACTCTAAAATTATTTAATCGTAATATTCTCTTAAGCGTCTCACTCGAAACTCTACATTTAATTTCGATATTCCCCCAGTAGAGGTCAAGGATACCAGGTGCATTTGCACGTTTGGGTTGAATCGGAACTTTCTACATGCTGAAAGGAGAATATAAAATCAACGAAGAATTTGCTGTTTAGAAGGAAAAGAATTCGATTTCAATAGGTACAGAAAAAACAAGACTAGAAACATATAAAAACGCTATAATCTCGGACATTGACTGCAAGAGAGCAACTTAATTTACTCGAGCCACTAAAGCACCATTAATTTACGACATCATGGATGTTGTACGACGTATAATCAGTAATTGTGGACTGCTTTTGACCCTCATTTTTTATTATTAAATATTACTAAAGAAAAAAAAAAACACAATTCGACGCTTTGAGCTCCAAGGTCTCGTTGGTCACAAACTGGTCAGCTATAAATTAGAATTAATGAAATATATCAGGGTAAGAGCTACTGCTAATGAACTATATGAGGGTAAGAGCTATTGTTAATGTACTATGTGAGGGTAAAAGCTATTGTTAATGAGCTATGTGAGGGTAAGAGCTATTGGTAATGAGCTATGTGAGGGTTAGAGCTATTGGTAATGAACTATGTGAGGGTAAGAGCTATTGTTAATGAACTATGTGAGGGTAAGGGCTAATGTTAATGAACTATGTGAGGGTAAGGACTAATGTTAATGAACTATGTGAGGTTAAAGGCTATTGTTAATGAACTATGTGCGGGTAAAGGCTATTGTTTATGAACTATGTGAGGGTAAGGGCAATTGCGAATGAACTATGTGAGGGTAAGGGCAATTGTTAATGAACTATGTGAGGGTAAGGGCTATTGTTAATGAACTATGTGAGGGTAAGGGCTATTGTTCGTATGAGAGAGGCCAGCGGGAGGTAAGGGTGACGTAGTGCAGCGGTTCCGTTCTTACCTCATAGTCGGCAGGTATCGGGTTCTACCCCGCGCGGAGAGCTTTTTGTGGGAAGACGAATAATATCGACATCTCTGGAAGGCGGTACGGCAGCATAGACCCGGCCGGTGTGCTATAATTTCTTTTTTCAATGAATCCTAGGGTCGACGTCCGTGCAAATGTAAGATCGGAGGTTATACCGAGCACTTAGTGTGTTGTACGTTAGGCGTTCTGGAGGTGCAGTTGAGGGTGTTATTCTCTGATAGAATTAATGCTCTAACGGGTGTTCGTAAAATAATTCCACGTGGTATGAGGGTGATAAAAAATCTTGAGAAGATGGTAAAAGTAAAGCTTCATATCTGCTTGTGACCTGAATGTTATCGGGGCCAGGAAAGTGATTGTAGAGTATTGAATAAGATTGAGGGCAAGGAATGTAGAAGTAGCTGCTAGATTTCCACCTCCTCTTCCCCATGCTCTGCTGAGGGCATGAGAATGCTCCTCTGTCTGCCCTCGTGAAGTGCCCTCAACGTAATCCCTCACGGATAACTAAAGCAAGGCAGCTTCACCAGACGTAGTGTGACGGTACTGCACTCTACCGCCAACGTAATCGCTTTCATCCTCTCGAGCGTGAGAGCATAATTTCTGGCCAGCTTCAAGTGTTTACGAACGGGAGGCGAGTGTTCACCCTTGCGGTACTCTTCCTGCGATACACAGCGATGGCATTACTACCACAACACTCGGACGTTTGTTAGTGGCTTTGTTTTTCGGGCTCATAGATATTTCGAGGGCGACTCCCCTTGGGTTACTGATTGTGCCACCACTGCCGGCCATGGCTTGCAGCTGTCAAATCATGTACTGCTGCTGCTGGATCAATGGGTGGCGAAGCTGACCTAACATGTCTGCAGAGTCGTAAACTCAACAGCGTTACTGTGACCCTGGAGAAACATTGTTGAGAGCGCAACAGATATGACTTCAATTGATACTGTTGCTGTGTGTGATGTTAAAAAAATTGGTACAGAGTTTGAAGTACAGTCTCACGCACGTCTGATATTGCCGTGTCGGATGCTACACAGAAAGCTGTCAATGTTGCCATGATTTTCGAGATATTGTAATTTGGCCCATTCTCCCTGCATTGACCGTTCTAACGCTTCCACTATCGAATGAGATTTTGAGCACACGTTCCTTTCCAAACAGACCACACACAGAAGTTCATTGGATTTAGATAAGGGCTCGAAGGGGACCATTTTTCTCCGGTTAAGAAATATGAAGCATTGTACTTGAGCCATCCATGTGCTCGTTTGGAAGTGTGAGCAGGTCCTTCATCTGGTTGGAAAAGAAAATGATCTTCGTGGAACATGGTTTCACTAATGTTTTTCACCATTGACCCTAGAATATGCTCTTCATAAATTTTAGCGTTAATTTTTACTCAATAGGATACAAAAACTCTAGGAGTTTCCCTTTTTGCAAACATTCCCATCCAGACCTTGACAGACACAGGAGGCTTCTGAGTTCGGCAGAAGTTCTTGATCTTCTCAGGTATTACCGAGACACTACGAGTGAGAACTCTATCATTTTTACAATTGAATGCTGGTTTAATGATAAATATCTTCTCATTCGTGAGAACAACAGAGTCAAGGTGGGCTCTATGGTGTAAAGGTGAGCGTGATGGCCTCACAGCCGAAAGGACCAGGGCTCGAGCCTCGGCTCAGGTGGGGCTTTTCACGTGACAACGGAGTACTTCCCTTGGAAAAAGAAGTTTAAACCACACATTCCTCACATCCCCCACCACACCAGTAGTTGTAAGGCATTTAAAACCCAACGGTAAAACGTGTTGGAATGAATAAAGTTTTTTTTTAAGACTATGAACTGCGATCCTGATCATCAGAGAGCGAGTTCTTTCCTTATGGAGCTCATAAAGGAATGGATGTTTCTCGATACCAGAGGGGAGAGTCCCAAGTCTGTTTTCACCGCGCGACAAACAGGTTCTCTCGATACAGCGAGCGCTGCAGCCATTTCCAACATGGACCTATAGAAATTCTTACAACACATGAGACGATTTTTTTATTATTTTCTGTGCCGTTACTATTTTTGAACGGCCACTTCTGGTACGATCTTTTATGCAGCCGGTCTTCCTATAACGATAGGTTGTGCGGTATGCAAAACTACACCTTATTTTTGGAGGAACGACCGCTTTCCTAATTTTAATTGCAGACTTTCCTGCCCGATGAAGCTCAACCATAAAGACCGTTGCATTCCAGAGTCGTACTGTAACAGTTCCAGCGCAGTACTGAAATAATTTTTCTAAATAGTAAACAAATTTACACAATGAGTTAAGCTTGGTACTAAGCACTGTTGAATCTGAAAATATTAGATGCGCTACTTTACATTGCAGTACTTTCAGGATTAAAAAAATTGTAACAGAACATTTTTTGTCATCATGTAGGCCTACTCATTGAATTTATCCTTATCGGTGAGCTAGGGCTATTCTGTAAATTATACCTACTCAGTGAACTATGTCTACTCAGTGAACTAGACCTACTCAGTGCACAGGTCCTGTTCAATGAGTAAGGCCTACTCCATCAACTAGGACTACTCAATGAACGAAACCTACTCAGTGAATTAGGCCTACTCTGTGAACTTGACCCATTCAATGAGTTAGGCCTACACAGTGAACTAGGCCTGATCAGTGAGATAGGCCTACTGAGTGAGCTGAGCCTACTCATTGAACTAGGCCTATTTTGTGAACTAGACCTACTCAGTGAACTAGTCAAGAGCTTTTACTGAGTATCATCATTTGTCACGCGTGTCGTAACTGCTGCGTTTAAATTAATTGGAAAAACTTCAATGACGGTCGAGAAACGCAGTTTTTCAACTTTTTGGACTTGCATTTTAACGTACTATTGATATCTTATCGCGTGAAACTTTAACGCTCTCTTAAAACATCCGATTATTTATGCACGAATTTATGCCATGCAACAATTCGGGCTTAGTTCCAAATTATTTTGTCAAGTAGATAGAGGTGAAATTTGTCCAGTGTTTATCAGGGATATTACATAGATTTTAAATTTCTACAAGTAGCATCAGTTACAGCCTACTTTTACCTAAAATACACATTCATGTAGAAAATTGTCGTGGCCTCATTTGACGAAAAGATCTACAAAGTACTTGCAACTATCCACCAATGTCGCCTATCGCGGTTAAATTGACGAATAAACTTGATAAACATCGGCAAACGCTATTTCTCACGAAAGTTGAATGAGCCACGAACTTGCACGACTTTCTGCACGGTCGAGCAGATGCGTACGCAATATCCCATTTGTGTTTAACTTGTTAACGGTCACTGCCCGGGTGGCCGGCGGTGCATTCACACGGTATGTGTAATCGACAGCC
>VOMN01128719.1:0-26900 GCA_014899125.1 Orchestia grillus
CTCGCGGATATGCGAAGGCACACCATACACACAAAGCGGCGACACCCCAGTGTGGCCCAGTCTTGAAGGCCCAAACATCTTCATGGTATTCAAGGTATTCAAGGAGTTAGTAGGTGGGTCTGTATGGTGACCACGGGGTCACCCTAAGTAAGTGGATGTGTCTGTATAGTAACCATTGGGACACTGAGTTAGTAGGTGGGTCTGTATAGTGACCATTGGGTCACTGAGTAGTAGGTGGGTCTGTATAGTGACCATTGAGTGAGTCTGAATAATAGCTATTGAGGGGGTCTGTATAATGACCATTAAATGGGTCTGTACAATGACCATTCAATGAGTCTGTATAATGACCATTGAGTGAGTCTGAATAATGACCATTGAGTGGGTCTTTATAATCACCATTCAGTGGGTCTTTGTGATGACCATTGAGTGGGTCTTTATGATGAACATTGAGTGGGTCTTTGTTATGACCATTGAGTGGGTCTGTATAATGACCATTGAGTGGGTCTGAGTGATAACCATTGAGTGGGTTTGTATAATGAACATTGAGTGGGTCTGTGTAAAGACCATTGAGTGGGTCTGTATAATGACCATTGATTGAATCTGTATAATGACCATTGAGTTGGTCTGTATAATGACCATTAAGTTGGTCTCTATGATGACCACTGAATTGGTCTGTATGACCATTGAGTGGGTCTGTATAAAGACCATTGAGGGGGTCTGTATAACGACTATTGAGGGGGTCTGAATAATGACATTGAATGAGTCTGCATAATGGCATTGAGTAAGTCTGCATAATGAATGCAGCTACAGTATCGTTTCGATTGAGCAAACTCCTCTTCGAGCATTTGGAAATATTACGTTTATTGGTCACGACATTCCACCTCATCCCTCATTCACTGAAATCTGACAACTGTGGACACAAGTTGCTTATAGTAGGCATGCGGAAACCAATGCATGCCTAGACTACAGTCCTTTTTGGACGAAAATTAACTCATGAACACTTATTTTCAAGATTAATCACTGAGCAAAATTCTCACACAGCATTTTTAGTTGCCATGAAGCTTCCGTTAGATGTCACTAAGCATTTCCAGTCGCCACCAAGCTTCCGTTAGATGTCACTAAGCATTTACATTTGCCATCAAACTTCCGTTAGATGTCACTAAGCATTTACATTTGCCATCAAACTTCCGATAGATATCACTAAGCATTTCCATTTGCCATTAAACTTCCGTGAGATATCACTAAGCATTTATATTTGCCATGAAATTTCCATTAGATATCACTAAGCATTTTCGTTAGCCATCAAGCTTCCGTTAGATGTCACTAAGCATTTCCAGTCGCCACCAAGCTTCCANGCCACCAAGCTTGAGTTACATGTCACTAAGCATTTCCAGTCACCACCAAGCTTCCGTTAGATGTTACTTAGCATTTCCAGTCGCACCATGCATTCTTCTGTCGACATGAGCTACTCAGTGCAGCAGCTCCTAGTTAAACCTTGACACCCCTGACTCAATCTGCAGACGTGAATAAATATCTCCGTATTCCCTGACTGTAACCGGTTTCAATAATCCATTCCAGAATAATTTTAAAGTTAATTGCTGATGTGTGCTTGACGTATCCCACATACACATTCATGGGAGAGAGCTATTATGTATTGATTGAAGCGACTTCTGTGGATCGATCAAGCATGATAAATTCATAAATATTAATTAACATGTCTCTCAAAATTAAAGAAAAGTCGTCTTCTGTGATGAAGGTTCGTATTTTTGGTATATAATCTTTCGAACTATAAATATGTAGATGTTGGCTTCCATTCGAAGCTAATGATTATAAATATACTGAATTATTTAATTTCTGGGCTGATTGATTGATGCTACCACTATCAAGCGTCGCACTAATAAATATTTGAGTTAATTTCGTATCAAAATGTAATATTTGATATATTTCTAGCATTCACAACTTTCAATCCCACAGATGCTAGGATTGACGTCAATAAGCTTTAGCATCGTATAATTTATGAACATCTGAGGTTTGTATCTGTTCAGTTTAGAGATCCGAAGTTATTTAAACGATCTCTGGCTTTGAAACGAATTCATGGAAGTCAATATATGTAATTTTAGCATCGCGTTCTTCCTTTTTGTTCTCTCACTCTCTTTTCTCTTGATTTTTCTCCTTGTGAAGATTGAACTATTTCCTTAATGTTAATCTCTCTCTCTTCTCTTGATTTTTCTCTATGGGAAGATTGAACTATTTCCTTAATGCTCCTCAGAGGAAGTACATTGCGTATCTGTTGCAACAAAGCTGGACTAAAATGTTCAGCTGCAATAAGTCCAAAGGCAAAACATTTTTTTCTTCTGTACAAGCACATTTTACAAGCCAAAATCATAACCACGTTTTCTGTACAAAAGTTAATTCCCAGTAAGGGTAGTTTTGAACTGCACCTTGCAAGGTCATGTCGAACTTATACCCAACATCAAATTGCATAAAATTGTACGTTAGATCCATTTTATGCTCATTTCGGTTAACGAGAATCTCAACAATAGCGATTCAAAGTTTATAGATAACTTTCCATGCCATTGAATGCATCCAGTGTTTTTTGAGCCTCACGCTGAGGTGGAACTTCAGGGCGATGAAAATTGAGATTGATCAATTTCTGACCTCTTCAATAGTCAACGAGCGTCAGAAAATAAAATACCCTCTGTGCTATACGCCTTTTGTACGGAAGGTTTCTGAGAAGAACGCAGTCGCCACAGCTTTGTGAGTTTTGAAAATAACCATCATCATTGAGGGACAAGAAAAATAACAGGAATTTTTTTCAATGCCCCAATAAAAATCGCACTTACGATGCCGCACTCCGCCCAAAAGTCCGCAATTTGAGATCCTATGTGGCTGGTATTAATGGTTTATAAAAACTCTATCGGAATAAAGCTCGGAGATATTCTTGGTGCTGAGGTCAAATATAATCCGTGTAATGAGCCTCTTTCACAGAGGCCACGTAAAAAGACCACCCTGTTTGTTAAACCCCTGACCGTTACGGTCTTGTTATGCACTGGGGACTATTATGGCCATAGCGCGGTCAATGGTTACGAGAGTCTTTTCAATAAAAGCAAAAGGAGTGAGAGAACTTTTGACCAGCCACTGTGTAATTCAGAAAAAAAGGACAAATGTTAGTTGTCAGCACTGAATAGGTTTTTTTTTGTGCTCGTGAAGCTATTGTTTTAATCCATGGCTCTGGCGCAAAAAGTTAATGGGAAATACCACCGAACTTAAGCATATCGTTAGAGTGTGTGTTCGTGTGTTTCTGTGAATGTTTGTATGTGTGTGTGTGTGGCTGCAAGAAAAGAATTTCCTCTCACAGGTGGTTGAGGTTAAAGAAAATAAAAAAGGCTCTTTTTTCAATGGAGGACAATTCTCAGTACTTATCCAGATTCACAAAAATTTTTTTTTACGTTGATGATATACCTCATAACATCGTAGGGTAAAGATAAATGCGCCAATATTACTGTAGATATTTAGTGATGGGATTTGGAAAGTATATTTATGAAATAATTTAGTTAATAGACGTTCAGTAAATACAGACACACGTACGTGCGTTGTGGACGGCGGCAGAGAGAGCGGTAGAACATTTCTTGCTAGTCTCTTCCACACGAAAATCTTCTGCATGTAGTTTTTAGAACACAGATCTTTCAATTATGTGTATTTCGAAAGGCAACAGGACTCAAATAGTTTAAATGAAGTTTTCAGAAAATTGAATAGTCAAAACTGAAAAGATAATTTTTTGAGGGAACAATTTTTACTGTTTGTAGAACATTCAGGCCTAGAATTCGTCTAATTTAAGGACATGTGAGCACTCTCCAACTCCGTCATCCATAATGCAAAGGCAGTTTCGTACCTTTGGGCTGTTGAGGACGACTGGGGAGTACCAGAGCACAGGATCGGCGTCTTTTTATGTGAATAAGAAGCGGAGATAAAAGGAACTGTTTAATTTCTTTTCCCATCCCACCTTGGAGCTAAGTATAAAATATCTTTCATTTAACGCATTTGGCGAAATTAACTGGACGAACTCAGTTCACAGGATCTCGTGCAGTGGCGCCATTATGTTTGGGTTAAAATCCTAAACCGTTGGGAAATTACAGGAAATGCCAAAACAGCTCGTGTTTCCCTGTAACGGGCAAACGGTTCAATTTTTATGGGTAATAGACATGCTGGACCCACAAAGAACTCTTCCCAGTAGTTCGCGGCGCTAAAGCTACTGCAAGACCTCCGTCACGGAGTCCTTTTTTTTTACTGCGTACAAAGAAGCTCCGCTCGATCTTATCGAGTCGTTTGGCCAGCAAGGAGTTAGAAAGCGTTCCCGTCATGCTCGAGGGGCTCCACACAAATTTCATCGAGGATCAGCGCTATGTAGAGGGGCAAAAATTTGTTCTAATATTTTAGTTCTGTAGTAATGATGGTCTCTTAATATACTTTAGATCCTTCACAACCAGCGCAATAATTATTTAACCCTTAGGAGGTATCATTTGTTATGAAAATAATTACCTGATGCAGTGTGTTACGAAATTTCACATCTACAAGCAAGTGGCAAACTAAACAGTTCTGGCTGTACAAAATTTTGCAAAAAAATGTTTTTTTAAGATATTAACTGATTGATGTTTGAAAGGAAGAAGTTTGAAAAAAAATTGCCCACAATAAATTTATTTACGCATTTTATTTGTTCACAAATTCATTCACAGAAATTGTTGAAGGTTTTCACCACCCACATCAATGCACAATGATTCATGGGGACACACGAATAGCCTTGTTTATTCAACACCTGTGGAATCGGAGGAAGATCTCGTGGCAAGAATTGTAACGGCTTCTTTCGATATTTCTGAAATCCCAGGCTTTTTCCCCAATATCCGGCGGTCCTTAAGTCGAAGATATCACAAATGTATTGCAGAAGGTATTGGAAAGTTTGAACAATTTCTGAGAATTAAGTGCATGAATAAATAATTTTTAAACAATTTTGTTTTCAAATTTTCTCTGTTCAGACATTAAACACCTAATATCTCAAAAAAAAACATTTCGTAAAATTTCATACGGGTAAAAGTGTTTTGGTCGCTAGTTTCTGGTAGGCGTGAAATTTTTGTGTCATCCTCAGCGTAGAGCGCTAGATCTATTGCAGCGACTAACCGATCAAACCTGGTTGGTACCGCCTAGAACGGTATCAAATAGGGTCGAATAGCCAAGAAAATATTCGTGTCATAAAAAGTGAATAGGGTCCGTTACGAGGAGCATATAAAAAGATAGGGCTGCTGTTTGCACGAAACGATCTAGCATTCTATGCAGGGACGTCTGTATACGACAGGTTTATTATAACAGTAATAACTTAAATTTAGCCCGAACTATACTAATTGGCCAAAAAATTTAGTTTTAATTAAAAAGGGAAATTTAGAGTAAAGACATCTATGTTTTGAAATGTTATAACAAAGATATATGGATGCAATCATTTCCTGGTTTTCATCCCATTTTGAAGCCTCGGACAGGGTCATTTCGAAAACTTTGATTCTCTATTTAGAGTCATGTGTTCAGGGGCTATGCCTTATTTAGTGTTTGCCACGCTGATGTCGTCCCACTGGACTAAAATTTGTTCAATCTGACAGGAAGAGTTCGAAATCAGACTCTTCTCCGCCTACTTCTGTATTTGTTTTATTCAGTTGTTCGTATTCTGGAAATGATTTAATTAAAATTGTAATGACTGACCCTATCCATGATCTTTTTAAGCCATGTCAATACCACTCCATTATCACCACCACCATGTTTTTATCACATCCATGCAATTATTACCTCTATGGCATTATGACCACAATGCCACCACCTCTACCCTAACAACACCCCTACCACCACCCTATCACCACCCCCACCTAGTTCGTAATCAGAAGTGAAAAGCCCCAGTAATTGTCAGTCAGAAAGTCTTGCTCTGAGCTAAGGACACGTTAAGGCCATCGTGGTATCGACATTTCAAAACTCCGCAGCTGGATGCTCTCAGCGGGAGTTGTTCCTCGGCTAACTGGAACTGGGAAAACGATAAAAACCTTTCTCCCTACTGCCCTAAATGCGCTCTAAACGGCCTTGGCAATTGCAATTGCAAAACCAAGCGAAGAAATGTTCAAAATTTCGAGGGGCTTCTGAGCGGCCTTTTGAAGGTCGAGTTTTGGTGTTCACGTGCCGGCGCAAAATAAGTCAGAGAGGCAAGAAGAATACAACCTCTAAGCGCATGCGCAGGTAAGCGAGCGCCGGGCGACTTCCTTGTGATTCATGCCTGTACGAAACTATCGTACTGGCTCTGTATGCAGAATAATCCTTGGCGTGATTCATCAGTCCCATACTAACCCTCTAATGTCGAATGTTTTTCCTAGCTGACTTACATTGTGTCATATTAACCTATTGAGTTCTACTTTAACACCTAAGTCTCAGTTCAGTTTCTACTTGGTACGTTAAAGCTCTCAAATCGACAACAAATTTAGAAATACATGACCAGAACTTAAATGGGTAAATATAGTCTCCTTGAAGGCACGCTGATACTACATTGGGTGTGAAACAAGCATGAACAATAGGACAATATTTTCTGTTCGCAGGCTGCGCTCTCGTGTGAACGCGCAGCCCTGGGAGGAAATGATACGGAGGGAGTCGGTTCCGATTTGTAGAGCAATAAAGAGCTCATGAAGCATCCAGCAATCCGCAATCCTTGAATGTTGAACTTGACTTGACGTCTCTGGATTAATTTGGACAGGTTCCGTCTGTTATGAAATTAAGAGGACAGTTATAACTATCGTAATTACTTAAATTAACGAAGGTTAAGTGGTCAAGAGTAAATAGATGGCTTTAGCGTTTGCATCCTTAATATTGTGAAGTATATTTCACAACATTATTTTGCAAGGGTTTTGCTTAGATTTTGTCAACCTTAGCATTTCATAACACTGACGGTACAAAGAACTGGTGTCTGAAACATTTTTCAGATTAACATGCCTAATGTTGTGTGCTTCTTCCGTGCTTTAAAATTATAAGCTCAAGTTTTTTTCTGCATTGGTTATATTTTTTCCAAAGGAGACTCTCTGCCTGCAACGCGCCCCATCCTGAGATGATGATAATAAATATAATCGTACAAACATTGAATAAAATTTATCCTAGCACATTAACTTTCTTTGCGTTTGACACGTGTACGGAGGACATTGGATTTCAGCTTCATCTCACTCAGTTTGGAACGTCGACTGAAATCGAACTCTTAGATGCAAGGCTGCAGCGCGACTCAGGGGAGGTCTATCAGTCGCAGCGACTGAATTGCGGACCCCTTGAAAAACGGGCCAATTACGCCGATCCGAACGGGATCGCACGACCGGAAACATTCACGAAACACTTAAAGAAACGGCTTACCATTTGGTCGAGCTGTCTAACGGAGACGCTCTGCTACGATTGCAATTTGGGGCGATGGATGAATAACGAATAACATTGCACGCCAGCAGGTATTTCCGTAGTCTTCTCACGCGGGTGAGGAAGTTATGAAGTGATCTTCAGCATCCTAATTAACATATTGTTCTGGCTGTTGTTTTAAATTTCATGATTACTGTCATTATTCTTGTCCTCACTAGGATTATTTGGGTTAACACTACATTGTAAAAGTTTTAAGCACTCATTAAATATAGTGAGGGAATTTGAATGGCGATGAAACGGCAACAACAAACATTACGCTTACAAATTTCAATAATTTAAGTCCAGAAAATTAGGGAGCCGCACGTCATAAGTCTCGCCCCGACGCAGGTCTCAGAAGCCAGCATGGCTCTCTAATTTTGATGGCCCAGCGATGCATGATTACTGGGTCCTGCTGCGCCTCCGCCTCCTCCCCGCCACCCCGCCTTCTCTGAGGGGCTAATTCTAGCGTGAATTCAGCAGTGCTCTTTGTGCTATTTCTGAGGCTTATACTATTTCTGAGGCTTGTACTATTCCTGAGGGTTGGATTTCTAAGGCTTGGACCATTTCTGAGGCTTGCACTATTTCTGAGGCTTGGACCATTTCTGAGGCTTGCACTATTTCTGAGGCTTGCACTATTTCTGAGGCTTGGACTATTTCTGAGGCTTGGACTATTTCTGAGNCCTGTGCTGCTTGTGAGGCCTGTGCTGCTTGTGAGGCCTGTACTACTTGTGAGGCCTGTGCTGATTGTTAGGCCTGTACTACTTGTGAGGCCTGTACTACTCGTGAGGCCTGTGCTACTTGTGAGGCCTGTGCTACTTGTATTTGAAGCTTGTACCACTTGTGAGGAATGAACTACTTGTGTGTGAGACTTGTACTAATTGTGAGGCCTGTAGTACTTGTGTGTGAGGCATGAAGTACTTGTGAGAACTGTGTTACTTGTAAGGACTGTCTGCTTATGTTCAAAGCTCGAGTTAGGCCACGCGAATTTAATTCAACTACTTTGAACAAAGGCCCACCAGAGCGAGCACCAAACGCTCCCTGACACTCCCACGAGAACGAAGCTCAATTCCTCGTTCCTATCGGCTCGAGCGCTTCTGCCGGTGCCTCCTGACTCTCTGCGACGTGCTTGAATGGAGCTGTCCCCTCAAACACTTGGTCGAGCAGTGCTTCAACACTCAAAGGTGAATGCTGTTCCAACACGCCCCCGCGCCGTCATGGCAGCTCTTAAGCACGCTGGCCGCGAGTAGCTGCGTGTAACGTGACTGCATTAACTTCACCTTAATTCAGAAATGAATTACGTGAAATTCTAGAGCACATTTACTCTCGAAATTACAGTTCTGTACTTTTAATGAGCATGCACGTACATCTTTCGTGCTATTGAATACTTTTATGGTTACGAGATTAATAAGGCAAGGATGATTTTAGAAATACCCCCGCAGGCCATTACGAAAAACCAGCTCGGACCTGTGCACAAATAGTTCAAAAGGTAATTGCAAAGAGGAATAAAGATGATCACAACGAGACATGGAGGCGATCACAAGATGCCGCGAACAGACGGGATTGTGTGCGCCCAAATGACCGCACACCGAGCCCGGAACACAAGATTTGGCACTCACGCTCCCTCACAGAAAAAACTCATTTTTCCTAGACACGGATAGAAAAAGACGAGTCTCACGCATTGAATTCATGTTTTTTTCTGATTCGTCTAGATGGCTAGGAAAAAGTCATTTTGTTCGTACGTAAGGAAAACAACATTCGCTAAAATCAGAATTTTCCAAAGACGAAAACTGGAAGGTGCCTCTTCGGGGCTGTAAGGTAAATAAATTAATATCACCCGCAATCTCTCAATTGCCCGCACTCGTTGTTGAATGCTATAGTGAAGTGATGAATCTAGAAAGTGTCATTTTCTGTGTTCTTACGATGATTTGTGGAACAAACAACCCAAAAATGATCTGATTTTCGGACGGGTTCAAGAACGAGTATTTCGCGCGATTCTGGAGTATCACCCTTGTCATGTGCACGCCTCTCCTGTCTGTGAGCTGCAGTGCTGCGGGAGGCAGGCGCTCTTGCCTTATTGAAGGAGGATGAGGCAAATCGAGGAATTAATCTTTTTCCAAAAAATAAACATTAATATTTGTTGCATAGTTAGAAAAGAGAACCTAAAGCTGATGCGTTTGTATAAGGAAACGTGTGTGAGCATGAAAACATATATAATGATCTCAATGGACATATTTCTGCCTCAGGAATTTTCCTTTACCCAAAAATGAGACAAAATAAAATCTAAATTCATCCGCCGTTGTAGCTATTTCGGGTAAAAGTTCTGTCAGTTCTATTTGAATCTAATGAGAAGCTGACTGCAGACAGTGGCTCGTCCATGTTTAAACTCGACAGGAGAGGAGGGAGGAATCTCACCTTCTGCTCTGCGTTAAGCAATAAAAGTACTGTCATCATCTCCTCGGTCTTTTTAAATGCAAGCGATTTTACAATTTGAAATAACTATTGGCTTTACACAACGTTTAGTAACCTGATCGTACTGTTTTGAAAAAGTTGCCTCCTGTCAAACACGTAGACATTCGTTATAGTGTAGGTGACGTGCCAACAATAAGACGTCACCGTCGTAGTTGACTATAGAGATGTAAATTCATGTGAAGGTGTAAATGGAGCTTATAAAATAAATTACGTGAGTTATTTTTTCCTAAAACACTATGTAAGTAATGGCATAGAACACGCAAAATAACTTTCGAACTCGCATAAACGTTTCTAATTATAATTATTAACAAGTGGCATACATTACCCATTCACAAATACGCGCTTAACATATACTCACATAAGTGTATGCTTCCCCTGAAATCACCTTCACGCACCAAAAGAACGGAGAGCTTTCCCTGAGAGTAATCGTACAGCGCGCGGTCGCGGCAGAGCTCGTCTCTCGGGGCTACAAGGCAAGGGTTGAAATCCCTCATTACGTCCTGCAAATTTTACATCGTCTTTGTTCCTCACATTAATCTGCTTCAAAATACGAGATCGCGAAGTTTTCTCTTTGGACAATTGCACACTTTGATGCTGCTAATAGAAGACCAGTGAGCTCTGATGTCGCAAAAAGCGACCAGATAAAAACTCACGAGCTTTCAGGTCGTTCAGCAGTTATCGAAGGGAAGTAGAACAGAAATTTTAGAATGGTTAAAATGCGTTTAATTCATAGCTCGTTCACTTTCCAATGCAAAGCCTGCAAACGTATTTTCTGAAGAAATAGACTAAAGATAAGAACGTATGGGAAAGCCTCACCTGCTGGTCTCCTCGCAATAATGGAAATTGCAAAGAAAAACCGAGCAGCCTGGTGCGCCTGTCGTTCGTCAGGAGCGGGGAAGCTCGGCTAGGATGAACGGCGGACTGTCAACGCTAAAATGAACGCCAAGATCTGATGCAAAGAAACGTGCGGGTAAACTGGATATGCACCCGACGCCACGAATCTCCACGATGGATTGCAACACCCTGTGCACTAGCGCCACATTTGCAAAGGGCGTCAGCTGTTTCTGGGGCGTGAAGCCATTTTTCAGAAAGTTTGAATCTCGCAGGATTAGCGGAACATCTCGAGGCTTGTTAAATTTATTTTGATGCGAGGGAAGCCTGAAAAGTTTGGCTACATTTGATGTACGGTCTGAGTTTCCGAGAAGCCTCGGTCAGACACGCTAAGGAATTTCTTCCTTTCAGTTTTTAGAGGCTTGGACTTTTTTTTTAGAGGCCCGTCCATTTGTGTTGATAACGCTCGACTGAAAAAATGTAAGTTATTCTCGTCTTTTCTATTAAGAATTGTCGCATAGGCATGAGGACTATAGTTTGAGAAAATTCAGTATATTTTTGAAGAAATATTGAATGCTTTTTATTCTGAATATCAACATTAATAGATAAAAAGAACGAATTGAGGTGACAGCTTTCCAAATGCTCATGGAATCGTTTATAATGAAATATGCAAGAATAGCAAATAAAATTCCCTTTAGAACACAAGCATTACATTTAGAATTGAAATGTAATATTGGCCAGAAAATTGTTGCTATATTTACCACAATATGCCAGGAATAAAAAATTATTTCAACAAGGAAACATTCGGGAACATTCCTCCTTGTACAAGAAGACTACTACATGGCCCTATTACAGGACAAAGCTCATAGGGCTACTACAGAGAGAGTGAAATGTTGACTTTATCCGGCTCTGCAGGAGTGATATCGAGAATTCGTTTCTTTGGCAGACAGTTTGGCTGATACACCTACATAAATGTGGAGAAAATAATGATGAAATTCTCTACAAATCAACACATGACTATACTGACAATGATTCAAAGTTGATGAGCTTTTAATTGAATGAAACTTATAAAACTAGAGGTCAGTGTGTAAACAAAATTCTCATGTATGTTTACTTTTCAATAAATTTTTGTGGAACAAGCTATCTCTATTTCCAACGAAATTTACCCCAAAATCCTGTTTGTGTGATTTCTTCACGAAAAGTAATCCTGAATAAAATTTTCAGTTACCCACAGATTTCTAGTTTAATTACCTTCCTTCAGTTAAAATCTCATCAACTTTAAATTATATTTTATTAAAATAGTCATCTTTTAATAAGTAGTGTGTTTGGTTATTAGTTCCAATACTCTACAAAGGTCTTTGTTATGAATGACAGAAAATTTCCGCATCGTGTCCACGAGAGGATTTGCTGGGAATTTTAAAATCAGCTCTGCATGGTAGTCTGAAATAGGTCGACACGATTCACATTACTGAATGTCTTGGAACACAGTTAGCATTCGCACTACAGAAAATAAATTCTTGTAGCAGTGAGTCCTGAAAGATAGGCTCGGTAGCTCGCGTGTTATATTTGTACTAATAACATAACATCGTGTGAGAGCTCCGCGTTCGGAAAATTCCAGAAACAAGGAGAATTTTCAAATGCATCCATAGATAAAGCCGGCTTACAGGGCTTTACAAAAACAGTAACAAAGACGAATAGTTTTGCAGCCCATTGTCTCCCACGCTTAAGTGTCCTATACCCATCGTTTGTGACGCAGCTCTACAAAAGTGGAACTCATCTGCATCTCAGAAATTACCAATGACATGTTGTTTCTGCAGGCTGACGGACGACTCGTCTCGCGTGAATATCAAAGATGTTGTGCGCAAAATCCTCCTGAATTTGCGGGATGGATTGCCGGGGCTGCAAATGCATAAGAGATGCGATGTGTTGCTGTGCTTGTGCTCCCGAGAGTAAAATTGTGCAACTCCAGACGTCAAAACAGCCTCATTGCTCCGTGTGGCTCGAACTACACGCCAGCAACTTTGCGTCTCGTTCTAACACGCGTAGGCGAGTTGTTTTTAAAGGAAGCTGTTACGCACTTAATTACCTATTTCCAATTCACCCAAACGCATCCGGATTCTTGTATGCCAACGAATTGATGACTTCTTTTGACGCACCCCATTAAGACTTGTTAAAAAGGTGCTGCTTTAACTGGTGTTACGGTTTGTAGTACAATTTGTACAACGGGTGTTACAGGCTGATTAGCTAGTATTGGTATTACCGATCTTATGATTCTATTGCAACTTGTGTAATCGGTATGATTGTTTCGCTACAACTTGCATTCCCGGTGTGATTGTTCTGCTTCAACTTGTATTTCCGGTATGATTGTTTTTGCTACAACTTATATCACCGGTATGATTATTTTGCTATAACTTGTATTCCAGGCATAATTGTTTTGCTACAACATGGGTTCCGGGTATAATTGTTTTGCTGTAAGTTGTATTCTCGGTATGATTGTTTGTTACAACTCGTATATATCACTGGTATGATTGTTCTGTTACAACTTATGTTACCGGTATTATTGCTTTACTGTAACTTGTGTTACCGGTATTTCTGTTTTGTTCTTACCGATATTGCGGATGTTATTACTCTGCCACAAGTAGTTTAGCTGGTAATTTGGCTTCCTGATATTTTTGCTGGCATAGTTGCGCCTTGGTGTGGCTACGATGCTGTTACCCTTAGGTATCGTTGAAGGTATTTTCGCCTTGAGATACAGATAGCTATTATTGCTACTTTGTTATATTAGTGGTTTTATTATTACCAATCGTATTATAGATATCAGCGTTACCCGGGGATTTTGTTTGTATTTTGTCCACTTACTTATTTTAACAAACACTAGTATATTTAACACCTAGAAATACTGATCCCATTAAATTTTGTAGGCTATGGGGAAGATTTATGACAACTTTACATAAAATACGTTCAATATATTATTATTCGAAATCAAAACTTGAGATAAGCGAACGTTGGTGTGAATATTGTGACTCCCGTGACAGGAAGTTTTATATCAAAGTGTTCAGGCTCAGGCCACATTCAATCAGGCGGTTACATTTTTTGGACCATATTTTCTACTATCATCTGATAGTCTAGGCCAAGCGAACAATAGGCACTCGAGATAAAAATACTTGTTTGGCAAAGAAGCTAAGTTTTTAATAGAAAAAGCGAGGTGAATGAACTGTGAAAGTGTTAACTACCTAAAGCGAATCTACACGAGTGTCTACGATATGTATACGAGTCCAAAAATATGAGCGCATATGAGTAATATTAAACTTCTCCATGAGGGCATGTGCCATTCAGCTGTGTGACGTTAATTATTTGATTCAATTATCAAATTACACTCTCTATTTGATTGACGAGGCAAACAGGAACGCAGTGCAGCTTGAGTGGCAGCTACGACCTCCTGTAAGCTTAATTGAATCTAAGTTGAATAACGGCGAGCGTCCGAGCGCCTCTGCCAATTATCGAAGCTTCAGGGTGATGCAACATCGAGGCGGAGGTGCATGGCCGTCCTATGGTTCTGCATGTCCTCTTCACCGCCAGCGCTTGCATGTTGTATCATTTCTGGAGTCCTGATGATGGCAGTGCTGGATCAGACGGTGGTGATAGATGGTGGTGAAAATATGTAGTTGTTTTATAGATGGAATTGAGATAAATACGGACAAAATATTTAAATGGAATAAAATTTTAACTTACGTATTTTGCCTTGTATCTTCTTGCCGGTCTGTTGGAGAAATGGCCGAAATTTCAGCAACTTAACAATATTTTTTGTTATATTAAATGTATATTGTAAATTACTTGGAGACCAGTCTCTAAGAAATGAAAAAATTTTGTTGAAAAATAAGCTTTATTCGTAACTGGCTAAACATGAATCTTTCATACCAGCTCATTTATTTACCACAACTCGCATACACGTTCAGAGTTGATTGCAAACCATGTTATTCCGATTCGTTAACCATTGTATAAAAATTTTCTCCTGCTTCTCTTCAGTGTTGCAGACTTGCCGTCGAGATTGAAATAATTGTAATTTCATTTCATGAAATTGGTTTTCTAACTAAAATAATCAGTGCAAAAATAATCAGTACTGAATAGGCCGGATACGAATTTTTGCAGGGGTTTTTAACAAAAAATAGCGAACAGAGAAACCAGTTTGTCGTATTGGAAATGTCGACATTAGAGCTACTAAATTCGAGAGTGCTCGAAATACGAGGCTAATAAATTCGTCATCGGACATTAAAATCAACTTACTGAGAGCTTTACTTCAATTCTATGAAGCTTTATTTACCAACTGTAGGGATTTGTGATGAGTTTTGGTGACACAGTTGTTCCCAACATTTCTGCCCAATATAATTCGAAAAGTTATAACACTATGCCGGCAAAATTTAATTTTTGGCATGTTCCTGGATTGAAACACTAATATCCATATCTTTTCAACTGAAAAAATGGCAAATACTAAAATTCAGTGGGAGAGCTTTGGTATTGTGGACGATGAATAATTACATTTGCTTCTAAAAAAACGGTAACAAATACGAAATAAGTCTGTACAAAACGAATGCTAGCTACATAGGAACAACGCACATTTTCTGTACTTTTTTTGCCGTGAAAGGAGTTAGGAAATAACACTAAATTGCCGGGAACTAAACTCACGTATAGCGGTGTACTGTCATCTAATGAAAATTTGAATGCAAAAAAACGAAGAGTTTGCTGTTTTTGATGATTTTTACAAGGTTCTTATTTTAGTGACCTAAAACAAGGAAAGAAAAAACTTACTGCATCCCTATACCTCATCTCTGCCAGCCTAAACCAACCCGTGGCAACTCAAGATGGTTACCAGATGGCTGGTAACAAGGCATCTAGTAATAAAACCGCAGGCAAAAAAAAAACGGTAATAAATAGCTAGAAACAGACCAGCTAGTAGTAAAACAGCTAGTAATAAAAGAACCGGTAACAGAACGGCTAGTACCAAACAGTTGATGAAAAACAGCTGGTGCTAAAATAGGCGGTAACGAAACAGGCGGTAACAAAACAAGGGGTAACAAAACAAATGGTAAAAATTGGTGGTAACAAAACTTGTAGTAACAAAATTGGCGGTAACCAAACAGGTAGTAACAAAATAGGCGGGAACAAAACAGGTGGTAACAAAACAGATGGGAAAAACACGTAGTAACAAAACTGGTGGTTAAAAAACATGTGGTAACAAAACGGGGGATATAAAATTGAGGGTAACAAAACTGGTAGCTCCTCAATCCGAATGCAATTTATTTCCTATTTCAACAGCGCAATTCTTCCGCCACACAACGCTAAAAGACCCGCTCGAATTACAGCGTAGCCCTTCTATTGCGCTAGAAAAGCTGCGACACTAAAAGGAATAACAGCTCAGCACTACTAATTACAGCACAACACGCCTCCTAATTACAGCACACCGCTACCGCTAATTCTAGAGCAACACGCCTGCTATTTATAGCACAACACTCCTGCTAATTACAGCGCAACGCACCTGCTAATTCTAGAGCAGCACGCCTGCTAATTACAGCGCCACACGCCTGCTATTGGTAGCGCAACACGCCGGCTATTTACAGTGTAACACTCCCACTAATTACAGCGCCGCACCACTGCGAATAGCAATGCCACACTTTTATTAATTACAGCACAATGATACTACTAGTAGAGGCACAATAGTTACATAGCTCTCATGATAAGTAGCCCTAGTGCATTTCATTGGTATCGAACGAGGGAAATGATCTCAAGGCCGAGATTCGTTCACGTTAATTAAAATAACTGAGATCCTATACACGTAAATACATCAAAAGTTCTCTATGTGTCATGTACGATTTCATTTGCGTTTAAAGTTTGAGTTTCCATGTATTCAAAATATGTGCATTAGAGTCGAGAACACAGATTTGTCAATGTGTAACTCAAGTTATGCAATCTAAGAGTGACAGCTGTATAACTGTAACAGTTAGAACTCGAGGTAAAACTGTGTTCCATGCCTTCAAGGACTCCTGGCGGACGTCTCGAACGAAAGGCCTGGAAGAAAATTGAAGTTTGTTTGTTCCAAGTTTTGCGTTGGAAAACTTTGTTGGGGATTTTAAATCTCCGCATTTAGGAGAGCTTGGAGCGCAGGTTGTAGTCAAGAAGCCGACCAACTCAGGTGGTACAAACCTGCGCCTCGCTCATGATTCTGCGCAATTTCTTGCTCGATTACTTCAGTGCAGCTGCAAAGTGCAATACAACTGTTTTTCAATTGTTTTTAGATTTTTGCATAGGGATTACACTTAATTCAACAGTTCAAATGAGTCTCACATAAAAAAAGCAGAGCCTAAGTCCACTCCAAAATTTAGAAAAAGAGATACCTGAACTGCTTGTTAGCACAGAAGTTTTACCATTGTTTTTGTTATTTTGGTGCAGGTTGTTTTGGCAGTTACGCGGGTCGAGCTGTTATAAATCGATGAAGCTGTTCTATTCCTTCTTGTAATCATATTTTAAGAGAGTTTTTTGAATAGATTATCTAACAGTGATAGCAATTCATCATTTTCTATAACCATAAACTCGCCAAAGTATAATTTCCGTTATTTGAAAATTAGTAACGCATAGAAATTTGCAGTTCTCTCTTTAGGTTTGAAAATGCGCAAGTAACTTACTATTTGTCAGTACTAAGAATATTAGTTTACATAAATTTATTCTTACTGTTTAAAAAAATTACGTCTATTTTACTTTTTACTTTTTCTTTCTAGTAATTGGAATAATTTTTTACGTGCCCGACGGTGCGAAAGCGCAGCTCGCACTGCGAGCTTTCTATTTATTTTTCTATTTTAGTTCTTTGAGCTAACTCTTGTTGTAAGCTTGGGGAAACCACAAAACTAAAAAATATATGTGCTCATTATTTTTCCGTTTCTCAGAATGAATAAAATCCCGCTTTTTATGCTTTGCTGTTTACAACTTACATTTCGCTGGGACAATCTTTCGCATCTCCATCGCCACTCACTACGCGCCTGCCGTCACCCCGACGATGGGGCGTCCGGCCACCTCACGTCCGTGCATCTCAGCCCTGCGCACTTCATTTCCTCTCGATCTCTTCAGACAACCGTGATGTCGGCAGCAGCCTTCCTCATGTGTCCAGTGAGGAGTGGGGGAGTGAGTAGTCCCCAACGCCTATACCAACCCTAGTTTTGTAACTAGAGGAAATACGACACATGTCATATATGTAGAAATGCTGGAAAGCGTTTTTCTGAGGTCCATAAAACCTCAAATGTCAATAAGACCTCAGATTAGATGTTCTGTCATCTAATTCGCTGTGGTCACTCCGGGGCTTCCTCGGGTTCACGCCCTAGTTAGTACCTTCCACCTCAACGTTGGTATTTTATATTTAAATTCATTCGGAGCAGAAAATGAGTGCATTATATTTATATCAGTACACTTAAAAATTCTGCAACCACGAATTTTTGTGTTTTACGCTTCAAAGAAATTCAAAATCATCCTCGGTTCGTAACTGTGACGTGCTTTGAACGGCGCACGATGGCACAATGTCGACGCTCAGACCCCGTCTTGAATTCGGTCACCAGCCATGAAGTCGCGCACGACTTCCCATTGTAAAATGGGGCTCGAGAATGTGCCTGGACACATTCTGCTGAACGTTGTTTGAAACTTGTGCTTGGCTATAGCACCAAGGAAGATCTTTAGAGGTCATTTTATCTGGTAGATGTCCTTAAGCTCGCTAGCCCTCGGACCAGCAAAGCAACAAGAGCTCAACAATGTTTGGAGTGGGGCAGCTGCTTTTTGACTGTGGGTGATTTTAGAGATAACAGACAAAAGTTTTTCAAAATTATGAGAAAAGATGTGTTTGCATCGTCGCTCATTCATGAAATTTTGAGTGATGTAGTGCGAGAGCTTGAAAATGAATTCAGCAAAGCTTGACGTCCAGTCTTCCATGAATGCTTTCTTAATCAACTTACTAACGAAATCAAAATACTATACACGATTGCTAAATTTCTAATAGTACGAATCATTTGAAAGCAAATAAATTTCTTAATGGGAGTGTCCTAGTTCTTCAGGAGGCTTTTGACGATTTTTTTTTCAAAAATGTCAATGACACAACTTTGCATAAGCCGAACGAAATATTCAAAAACCCAAAAGTGTTTGTAATAGTTAACTTGGTCCTTCTCTTGCATAGATAAATTACGTTCATTTTTCTGCACTATACTAGCAACGTAATATTGCTCGTTGCAAAATAAGGCACTTCGCGACACAAGAGTGTTGGATTCAGCGTTGCTCAAAAAATTAGCGAAATTTTGCTTGAGGCAATTCTGAGGAGCACGACACGCTCACGACTGCACCTCTGCCGTCCGCGCCCGGGCGACAGCCAACTTGGGTTTCAATCCTGGGAGCTAGAAAAATGCCCCTAACATGGTTCTCGAACTGAGGAGGTCCTGACTCGAAATTTCATTTTTCCCTTCATCTTTGATGTAGACTGAACGACCTCGAGAGAGATTTATTCCCTCTGTTCACGAACACTTTGCTGCATATTGCAACGGAGTTTCTTCGCTTGAACACACGCTAGGCATGGGGGCTCGAAAGATAAACTCGAGGCTTCAGAGTAACGCTATCTTCCGAGTAACGCTGGCTTCAGAGTAACGCTATCTTCCGAGTAACGCTGGCTTCAGAGTAACGCTGTCTTCAGAGTAACGCTGTATTCAGAGTAACGCTGTCTTCAGAGTAACGCTGTCTTCAGAGTAACGCTGTCTTCCGAGTAACGCTGTCTTCCGAGTACCGCTATTTTCAGAGTAATGCTGCCTTTCTGAGTAAAACGGTCTTCCCAGTCCGTCGCGTTCAGATGAATTCAGTATGTTTCCTAAGAGAAAAAGAGTTCCTCAAGTTGTGGTAAAGTGAAGCATAATTACCACCTGGCGTGAGCAATAAGTTTAAACACTTTTTAAATGAAGAATTAAATTATACTGAGGAAGATTCCGTACTGCTCTAACAAAAAAAGTTTCAGTTTAGTACTTCTATTTTAAATTATTGTTAAATAAAGTTTATTTGGTTTTGTTTTCGAAAAGTTTTGCTTCTTTCCTGAAATTGAAACTTAAACTATGCCCTCGCAACCTGTTATCAGATGCCGGTCCCTTAAAAACAACTCAGCAGTTTTGGGAACTTGAAACAAGGGAACAGTTTTGAGGAAATTCAAAATGGGTGAATAGTTCCAAGAGGGTTCCAAAAGAGGTGCACAGTTCTAACAGAACTTAAAATTAAGTAAGCAAAATGCCTGGGTCAGCCTTTTTGAAAAAAAAGATCAAATAGGTGAACGGCTTAGAACTTCAAAACAGGGGAACAGCTCTGACAGAACCTCAATTACCGTCAATTTGTTGCCCTAAAATTGTTTAAGGCTTACTTTTTTAATATAAGATTGTTTCTTAGGGCAGAATTACTTATGCAAACTTTCTCCACGGATTTTGAAACGTTATCTTGAACAGCCTCCATGTTGACGCCTGTGTCAAAATCGGCACGCTCTGCAAACCTTTCTGAAGCCCTATACACTGTAGAGAGAGCTGATCTGTGGCACCCTCTTTTTCAATAAAGATAGGAATTTCTGCTGGTGATGACCAGCGTTCCAATCGATGTCTCATAATCTTCCCCTCTCATTTATATTAATGAAAATGCCTCGGTCGTATTATTGGAAAATCTTTAAGAAAATAGCGCTATTACCGAGAGCGATGGCTGTAAGTGACCTGAAATATCGCGCCCATTATGAGAACCGATAAATCTTCATGGCGCGATACAAGCGCCTGCTGAGAATTAAAATGCAGCTTTTCGAGCCTTTCTAAAAACCCAGCGTGAAAACTTTGTTCCAGCGCTCTGAATAATGTATTGGAAACCAATTAACATATTGGAGAGTTTTTTCTGCCAATGGGTTTCCTACTAAAATAAGTTCGCGAAAATCAATAGCAATGTAAGGTAACTAAGTTTTCTTCGTTATCCTTTATCCTTGACCTGTTTGTGTCGAGCGCGTAAATAATTAGGGCAATCGATTACCCTCTCGCCAAAACACAATGTGCAAAGAAAACCAAATGTTGACAGTTGTGAATATTTTGTAGAGGTAAACTGGTTTCCTTTTTTATTGATTTCTTTTAGAAAAACTGTTTTCTGTTATTACTATTTCCCTTCAAAAAAAGCTGCTTTCCTTTATTACAGGTTTCCTTAGCGGAGAATTGTTCTCCATTATTGCAGTTTTCCGTGGCGTAATCTGCTTTCCTTCATTGCTGTTTTCTGTAACGGAGAATTGTTTTCCTTTATTGCAGTTCTCCTTAGTGGGAACTGTTTACCTCTATCGCAGTTTTTCTCGGGGGAGAATTGTGTTCCTTTATTACAGTTTTCCTTAGCGGAGAATTGTTTTCCTTTATTGCAGTTTTTCGTAGTGCAAACTGTTTTCCTCTGTTGCTGTTTTCCGTAGTGCAAACTATTTTCCTCTGTTGCAGTTTTCCGTAGCGGAAACTGTTTTCCTCTGTTGCTGTTTTCGGTATGGGAAAACTAGTGTATTAAATAGAAATTCAAGATGAATGAATGGTAATTGAACAATATATATATGCGAAAAATCTAGGATGAATGTGCGATGAATTACCACAAGTAGATGTACACGTATGAGAGTACAAATTCGTACATCGAGACAGCGGCTTTTTGAGTGGTGCCTTGACAACAGGGATCTCGGAGGCCTACCTCTCCAACAGGCGAAGTTTGCAACGAAAATTTACCTGGATTGCACACGGCATATATAAGCATGTAGAATACACAATGTTGTTGTGCAACTCTCTTCGAAATACGGGTATGTATCATAAATAGATCACGGTAAATGCCCTCAGTGGGACAGATATCAGTATAAACTTCATATTCTGTGATGGTGAAATATTTATAGCTTATGTACAAACAAAGTATGGGGATAAACTTCTCTAAAATCAATTGTGTTTCGTAATATGACAGTATTTCCAGTGATAAAATCAAAGAATTTGTGAGCTTATTTTAAATTCTCACTCTGTGATATCTTCGAAACTGAAAACTTTTGTTGTAAACGCTACATACCTACTACCTGGAGTCGTGTGACCTTTTATTTAAATGAGAAGGCTGAGAGTCTTACAGAAATTCTATCAACAAACTATGAAAAACTTTGGCATGAAGAATCCCATCTCCATTTAAGCAACATCAAATCTCTCTTTGAGCTCATCTACACAGCTAAATGTTCTCGCGCGAAACGTACGCTGACGAACTGGAAGTTCGATCTGTTAGAATTGAGAATGAGAAACTTCTCCACGATGTTGGATTCATGGGAAATTATTTATTTTATTCTCGGATAAACTTTTCTTTCCAATTCTTTGAGAGAAAAGTTCTGCTCTCATTGTTTTTTTATACATCGATGCGACCTACTTTTTTCCATGAGAAAAGCCTGTTTTATGTACGGTTTTCTGGAGAGAAACAATGACGTTGTAGATATTTTTTATTCAAAGAACGCGGTCCATTTCCTCTGACTTTGATGAAGTAAATTTAGCAACTCGATTTACTGCTGCCGGATTAAAGACTACTTCAGTTTTTCGACGAGAAAATACAGAAAAGCGCGCACTCGACCCCAAACTTTAATGGTGCGACTGACAATGTAAAATGAGTTGGATGAACCGACGACTAACTTAGATGAGTAATTTTTGAGATGTTTTCCTGCCTCTGCTGGTTTCGATTTAAGTGGGAAACGAGATAAATAGACCAGAACAAATACATTTATCAAAGACTTGAGCATATACATTTTGTTTGCCACTAAAATATTTTTACACATATTTCTTCTAAAAATAAGTGTTGCTGTCATTTCTTTCTTTTAGAACAGTGCCTCAAAAATACTTGTGATTCTGGTTGAGAGCTCCAGCCTCGCTCGGGAGAATTAGCTTTTCTGGCTCACATGAGGCGCCTGCGCACTGCAAACGAGATCAGTAACTCCGTCAAAAACTTTCCACACGTTGGACGTTAATTTAATCCTGAAATTTTAAGTAATTCATTCTTTAAAATTAATCCAATGTTTTACGTGATTTCATGCATGAAATGTTGTAGGTAATCTAACACGTTAATCTCTTCACTTTTTTCTGAAGGTCGAGAAACTCTTTTTCGTTTGTTTTTGTTCCATTTAGATTTGGGCAATTTTTTTGAACACTTTGATTCCAGATACACTTTTATAACACCAGCAAGATTAGCAGATCGGTAGAACCCATTTGCTTACGTAGAGTTATGCCTAAAATTATTCATACCCATGTATTGTTCATGACTAAATTAGAGTCAATACTTCAATAGGCTACTTTTCTCAGTAATTCCTATACCAAGAGTTTCGTATGTGTTCTGGAAATAGAATAAAAAATGAGAGTTTTCGAAATAAATTATTTAAAAGAAATAATGAACTCTTATAGTAAATGAACCTTGTTCACATTTACCAGTACCCATCTCAATCATTTGTTACGAAGCCTGATTTTCAAGAACTGCCTCCAGACGTTTTCTGCTGCTCCCTGCAAGGTTCTAGCAGATATCAACAGGAATCTTGGACCACTCATCTTTTATAATCTCTGTTAATTCTTCAAGATTCTTGGATTCTTAGCATTACAATTTCTCTTATCAACCCCCACTAATTTTCGATCGCATTGAGATCTGAGCTTCGGCTTGGCTACTGCAAAACACGAACTTCTTTCTCTTCCATGCATTTCTTGACTGATTTTACAGTATGCTTGGTGTCATTACCATGTTGAAAGACAATATCGGGTCCCATATCGAGAGCGGACTGTTTCAGATTTTCTTGAGATTCTTGACATATTTGTCATGTTTCATGATTCCTTCAACCTGCACAATGCTTCCAGTTCCTTTCGCCAAGAAACAGCCCCCAAACTTTCGTCTCCCACCACCATACTTCACATTCGGAACAGTGTTTTTCTCTTTGAATGCTTCACTTCTTAAGACAAAAAAAAACCCTGTGACCGAAAAGTTCCATCTTAGTCTCATCTTACCAGTAACTGATGACCAGAAGCTGGTCTCTTTATCAATAAATAGTTTTTTCGGGAAAAAATAACCGTTTTTTTAACATGCCTTTCCATAAGAATAAGTGTTTTCCTGGGTCGACAACCTTTCAGTCCTTAATTGAGTGTTCTCGGTAGCGTTGATCTTGACATTTTTATTTCCTTCATACCGAGATTCTCCAACACTTCGCCTGTGATCTTCGGCTTTATATTCAACTCTCGCACTATTTGTCTTGCCGATCGAGGTAAGAACTTTTTCTTTGTTTTTGTCATGTGAATGACTGAATGATATTAAACTTCTTTACTTCCGTATAACACTTTCAACAGTTGATCCAGGGACTTCAAATTGCTTCCATACTGATCTGTAGCCGCTGCCGTTCTCATTAGCGTCTACAATTGTCCGTCTTTACCCTATACTGACCTTCGTCCTCGTCGTGCTGTCTGAACTGCGGCTGAAATTGAAATGAAGTATTTCACGGATGCTAATGTTTAGTAAACTAATTTGAATACTCTAGAATAATCTGAAATACCTGCATCTTTAAATTAAATTTACATATTAATCCAGCAACGTTGTTTAGTTACACTAACGGTGTTTTACAGCAGGTGATTGAAATGGGTACGTATAAATATGAACTAGTTAATTTGCTTTAATTGCTCAATATTTCTTTAGAATTAAGTCTTTCAAATGCTCTCATTGTGTGTTTTTCCATAAAACCTTCACAACTCTTTGTTGAAGCTTTGCTAAGAAAAGTAGTCTACTGGATGATTGATACGAAAATATTCGAGACTAATACAAGGCTGTGAATAATTTAGTCAAAACTGTAGTTTAGCGAAACAATTGGCCGAATGTTTAAGAATGCTAAACTGTTTTTTAAGAACTAAACTAAGTAATAAATTTAAGCGTCGCTGGCTCTGCGTGAACTACGTGGCCTGGTCTGGACATGAACTGCTCTCCATGAAATTAGTGGTCGGTGAAACTCAACCCTTACAAAACCCAAACTCCTCTACCAGTGCGGTAATATTTTTAGGCTAACCGGCGTCGTATATTTCGGTGTTTTTCACACTGGACAATCACCATTCATCAAGCTAGACTGCAGCTCATCGAAGCTTAATCATCGCCTGAATGTGACCGCCGACCTGTGAAAATTAGCGGTAACAAATGTAGCGCAAAGGCCGAGCTTTATGGCCGTGAAGCGCTCCGGCTTACGGTCGGACACTTCTGATGGACGCTCCTCGTGAACGTTTTGGGGCTGGAGGGTTTGGTCACAATGAAACATTCCAAAATGGAGGACGCGCTTCACATGTACACATTTGTGGCATCGGTTTTAGGGCTGGAGGGTTTGGTCACAATGGAACATTCCAAAATGGAGGACGCGCTTCTGATGTACACACTCGTGGCAGCAGTTTTAGGGCTGCAGGGTTTGGTCATGATGAAACATTCCAAAATGGAGGACGCGCTTCTGATGTACTGATGTACCCATTTGTGGCAGCGGTTTTGTGGCTGGAGGGTTTGGTCACGATGAAACATTTGAAGATGAAAGACATGGTTCTGATGGAAATATTTAGGGTACGAGTTTCAACGCAAAAAAGTAGTCTCTATAAAACTTTTCAAGATGGACCATCCTATGCGTGAATACAAGTAATGTCTAAGGAAAGAAAAAAAAGCATCATTAATTCCAACACGTTTTACCGTTGGGTTTTCAATGCCTTAGAACTATTGGTTTTGTGCACGATGTGAGGAATGTGTGGTTTAACACTTTGACTACGATTCTCCACACGGGTAAAATTAGATGCCGACAAATATCTTTACTTTGAATTTGAAAATGAAAAATTTTAATTTCACAAATTTGGTTACTCAATTCATTTTCTTTCTAATCAGAACTAGGTTATTCGATTGATGAACACAAATTTGACGAAAACTCAAAAATTTGTATTTATACATGATAGTGCTTTGGTTACGTTAGATTAGGTTAGATGATCGCGTGTACCATATATGACCCACTCCGGAGGCAAAGTGTTAAACTTCATTTTCCGAGGGAAGTACTTCCTAGTAACGTGAAAATGCCTCCCTGAGCTGAGGTTCGAGCCCAGGTCCTTTGGGTTACGACACCACTAGCCCATGGAGTCTACAGATAACAAGACTTATGACGAAACTCTTCAAAGTACGGAAGCAATCTTTGACATTAAGATGAAAATGCAAATTACGGTTTTACTCGAGAATGATAAAGCAATTTTAATTCAATTTTGAAATAGTGGATAAGATTGTGGAAGAAACCTTCCTAATAATAGAATGCTCATTTGATTGATCAATACTTTCTTTCTCATAGAAAGATACCATAAATTTTCTTAGCCATGTTTAAAAAAAATTAAAAATTAGGTAGATGAATGAAGTTATTGAAAAACTTTTTGAAAAAAGAAAATAACATTCATAAAAGGCCTTTTGAAATCTCTGTATCTTGAAGGAAATATACAGTATATTTATTTTCTACGAGAGCTAAGCCATTTTGGCTTAAATGAGACTTCAAGAGTGAAATATCTGATACTCTTTAGAATTTTGAACTTAAATATTTGAATCTACAAATTAATGCCTTTTTCTCCCTATGCTGTAGACTTGGCTAATTCTCTACTGAGTCTGAGACACGTCTGTCCTCCACACGTCTGTCCTCCACACGTCTGTCCTCCACACGTCTGTCTTCCACACGTCTGTACTCTACACGTCTGTCCTCCACACGTCTGTACTGTACACGTCTGTCCTCCACACGTCTGTACTCTACACGTCTGTCCACACGTCTGTACTCTACACGTGTGTACGCTACACGTCTGTCCTCCACACGTCTGTACTCTACACGTCTGTCCACACGTCTGTACTCTACACGTGTGTACGCTACACGTCTGTACTCTACACGTCTGTACTCTACACGTGTGTACGCTACACGTCTGTACTCTACACGCGTGTACGCTACACGTCTGCATGCCACACGTCTGTACGCTAGTCTGTACGCTATTCTGTGCTCTAGTCTGTAAGCTACACGTCTGTTCGCTACACGTCTGTACGCTGGACGTCGAGCTGTACACTACACGTCTGTACGT